>JAMPIV010016434.1:0-262286 GCA_024509875.1 Oreohelix idahoensis
CATACACGCGCGTGAGGATCCACACTCATATATTCACACACTTACCGATTACAGCATCAGACACTCCAATAGAATTATATAAACAGCAATTACACTCTTGACCCATGAAAAGGTCTGGTACTTCCGTGTCCCGCCCCAGATGTTGCGAGGTTTGCTGATAGCAACTATTCTCACTTATCGCCGGACTTGAAGCCTAAGAGTTATTGTGTTTTATTATATAAAAAAGGAGTCTATGGGATGGCACTGACACAGTTCGACACAGGGGTGAAAATGAAGTAGTCTCTTTAATCTTCCGCTATGGTAAAATTCCTTCAATGCGTGATGATAGTAACTGACCGGAAAGTTTATTAATCCAGTGAGGAAAAACTTAAGCCGTCACAGTTCAGGAAAATATGTACTCTCTCACAGTAGGGCAGTAAATAAAGTATCGCTACTGGCACTGTTCAACTTCCAGTTTATCTTACAGATTTGTAATTTTAATATGATGATTGTTCTTTAAATAGTCTTGGGTAGGCTTTCTTTCATGTAATTATGATAGCTAGGTCGCATTGAAACGCCACAAGATTAAATTTAAAAATGTTTCATCAATATGTCTGGAAGTTTTTAAGATGATTTCTTTATTGCTGGGATCGCAAAGGTTACGATCACTCTGTATGAAAGAAAAAGACATGTAATATACCGAAAAATCAAATAACATTCTGATTCGCGATGAATTTCCCATTAAAACTATTTATAAATATATAAATATATAAATATATAAATATATAAATATATAAATATATAAATATATAACTATATAAATATATATATATATATATATATATATATATATATATATATATATATATATATATATATATATATATATATATATATATATATATATATATATATATATATATATATATATATATATATATATATATATATATATATATATATATATATATATATATATATATATATATATATATATATATATATATATATATATATATATATATATATATATATATATATATATATATATATATATATATATATATATATATATATATATATATATATATATATATATATATATATATATATATATTCGCGTATTTAATTATGTATTTAATAAACACTGCGCGAGTTCTAATGGTTAAAACACACATCTATAAATATAGGACTTAACTAAATTTATTAATTATAAATTCCTTCGCGACTTTAAAAGTTAATTACAGCATTTCAGCCTCTATTATCTTTTTTGGAAATAATATAGCAGATATATCATTACATTTACAACTGGAACTATTGAGATGGTTTAATTTAATAGATTTAAATTAACACAGAATCCAGTGAAATAGAATGAATGAACTAGACCACTGATCACTTTACACAATATATATTACCGTTTTGCACAGAAATAGAATTCACTGCAAATATATATAAAAATCCAGGGGAAAATCTATAACAAGATTTCAAATATAGCTAGTGCTTCAATCAAGGTCTGGCCAACGAGTGATAAAGTGTATTTCTACGTGGTCTGTATATATCTAACTTAATTTCAAGATGAGTGGAACATGAGAAAATTGACACCTTTTTAGATCTCAGGACACTTTTGGGGTTCTGACCGCCAGACTAAAGAGAGATGCCGCCCCTGGTCTTCGTATCTCCGCTCGCTGCTGCGATCGGTTCTGTGTTTAACACCGAGATGCGAAATACCTGCAGGAACTTGCGTCGCTCGTTTCAGGGACCACTACTCTCTTTGATCGTGGCGCTAGTCTTTCCTGAAATCCCCCTGTCTGTGTCTTTTATCGTGGTCGCTACTATCTGTTTGATTCTGGCGCCGCCCCCTCTGGGCCAAGTTAATGAAAATACTGCATATGATTGCTCAAGAGATGTCCATGGGCGTGATTTAATCTCTCCTTAAATCAATGCGATGACCAGAATGAACGGTAGATAAACTGTCCACATATTAATCAGCAAACGTGTTTGCCCTCTGTGTGGAACGGTTGCATAGCTAATGAGTCCAGGTGAAAAGAAAAATCCCGTTTGACGAAAGGTTACAATATTCGTGGGCACTGATGTTATCCAAGGGGTCGCTACGAAGGTCGTACTATATCATCCAACACTTCAGGGTCATTCAGGGTCGGCTGAGTTCGTATGTCACAATCGTCCCCTCTTATGAGACATGAAAACCTCTTTTCATGTTTGATTTATGACGATGAAGCTGCCCTGAACGGTAGCTTTAGGATGATTGGTATCTTCAACTTCCTCTTCTTCCTCCGAGGAAGTTGAGGGGAACTGGGGATTCAGCCAGCACTTAAATGACATCGCTCAGCAAAAGTCCACACCAGTTGCCATACACTTCAATGGTCCTGACCACCATGGTCCCATCGACATCCAGGTCACAGCGATCCAATCCTGCTCCTCTGACACTGCCAGCCGAGAACAGCTTGAGAACCGTCTTATACACCGCATGGGGTGTCTAAAACCAGCCGGTCTCAACACTTTTCACACCTTTGTCTGAGGTCACCCTTTCCTCTCTTGCTCTATTTGACTCTTTCCACTCTTATCCTATTCTCCTATTTGTATGCCATATACATTTTTTAATTTCATATTTATTTATCTCCCACTCATTCTGTCCTCTTCTATTTCCAGTCCCCACTTTTATCCCGTTGGGTAGTTTATTGTCCGGTTTCGTTTTTTTAGTTTTTCAGTATGTATT
Source organism: Oreohelix idahoensis (assembly GCA_024509875.1). NCBI lineage: Eukaryota > Metazoa > Mollusca > Gastropoda > Stylommatophora > Oreohelicidae > Oreohelix > Oreohelix idahoensis. Next base: position 2,714 of record JAMPIV010016434.1, read on the forward strand.
GTGTACACCCGGCGGCGGAAGTCGCTTTCTGTTCAGCCACGCGCTCTTCAACAGACAGCGAATTTCGGTTCTTGCCTTCAGGGAAGTACCCAGTTTTTATTTTATTATTTTATTAAGTTTTTTATGTGTCCTATCTAGACTTCACTTTCTTTCCTTTCCTGACGAAGGCCTTGTGGCCGTAACGTAGACTATTTTCTTTGTCTTTTGTCCTCGTAAGCCGAATCACCTTTTTTCAATTTTTTTTCAAACCCACCCATTCTCTTCTTCCTCCGTAGTCCAGTTTCTACTCAGGAAATCAGCAACGACATTCTCTCTTCCCGGAATGTATTCCACTTTGAAAGAATAAACGCTTAAAAGAAGGGCCCAACGCATGACCCTTGCGTTAAATTCTTTATTGGCACCAAGAAATGCTAACGGAGGGTGGTCTGTTTGCACTGTGAAAGATGTACCATATAGAAACTCATGATGGCGTCTGATACCGTCAATCAGAGCGAGGCATTCTCTTTCGACTACGCTGTAGTTCAGTTCAGCTTTATTTAATTTCCGACTGCCATAGGCAACTGGAAATAGCATGTTCAGGTCACTGTCCTCGGCTTGAAGCAGTGTTGACCCGATGCCCTGACCTGACGCGTCGACCCGTAATAGAAAAGGTTTCTTGAGGTCAGGCAACCTCAAAATGGGGTATGCAGACAACTGTCCTTTCAAAGTGCTGTATGCGTGTTCGCACTTTTGATCCCACATGACCTTATCCGGACGCCCTTTCTTTGTGAGGTCAGTCAGAGGTGCCGTCAGTCCGTTGAAGTTCTGAATGTACTTCTGATAGTATGCACATAGTGATATGAAGGAACGTACGTCTTTCTTCGTTCGGGATATTTTTGCTGCCACTATTTACTCCACGTTCTTCTTAATAGGCCAACTGCATCCGTGAGAAATAGTAAGCCCCAGGAAGTCTAACTGTTCAAACCCGATGAGACATGTGCTAGGTCTGGCTGTGAGACCAGTTTCCTGTAGTCTCCTGAGGAGCATAGCAACCGTAGCAATATGTTCATCGTAGGTTTCCGATGCAATTAATATGTCATCCATAAAATTATGGATATGGGGACTTTGCAAAGGTTCTAGAAGCTTCCTCATCATCCTGGTGAACACCCCTGGTGCGTTATGCAAACCGAACGGCATCACATTAAATGTGTAATGTCCTTCACTAGTGCCGAAAGCTAACAAAGGTTTAATTTCCTCCTTGACTGGTATTTGATAATAACCTTTACTGAGGTCAATCTTGGAGAAAATCTTTGCTTTGCTGAGCTTGGTGAACAACTCAGAAACAGTTTGGAGAGGTTCGGGCTGGAATTCCGTTACAGCGTTTAGCAGCCGGTAATCTATACACAGCCGAACTTCCTTATTGGGCTTCTGCAACAGCACTACACTGGAACTGTAAGGAGATGTAGACTCACTGATAATTCCTGCCTGACGCAGCTTGTCTATTTCTCCGCGAAGTGCATCAGCTTTAGCGTACGGGATGGGGTAAATACTGTTTCGAACAGGGGTCTCATTTGTTAATTTCATATCAAATTCGATGAGATTTGTTCGACCAGGTACATCCGTTAAGACTGCACTGTACTGTTTTAGTAGAGCCCTGGTTTCTGTTTGTTGTTCTGGTGAGAGATTGTCGCCGAACTTGACATCTTTAAAGGATTCTGTGGGTTGCAATGGATACTCCATGCAACCATCATCATCTTCCTCGTCTTCCGTTGCTATTGCGACAGCCAGGAGATGCTCGGAGGATGGCACTGGTCTCTCCAAATATTTCTTAAGGAGATTTACGTGGAAGACCTTCTCCTTTCCTTTTATCGAGATATTCTTATTAGTACGTGAGATCTTTTTAAGGACTTAAATGGGTCCTTGCCATCCGATGCGAAGTTTATTGCTTCCGGTTGGAAGTAGCAACAAAACTTTCTCTCCTGGTTGTAGTTCTATCTCTTTTGCAGCTTTGTTGTATCTTTTAGCATGTTTAGCGTGGGCTTTCTTAAGGTTGGTAGTAGCTAGATCCCATCCTAGCTTCAGCCTTTCCTTGAGCTCAGATACATACTTGCTTGCAGAGACGACTGTCTCGTCAGCCTTTTGGTCTGTCAGGGACCGAAGTAAGGCTTCTAGTGGCCCCTTAATAGGTCTGCCAAATAAAAGTGTAGCTGGCGCGAATCCCGTAGACGCTTGGGGAACCTCTCTGTAGGCGAATAAGGCAGCAGATATATATAGGTCCCAGTCTTCCGGTTTCTCCTGACCCAGCTTACGTAACATGGTGGTGAGGGTGCCGTTAAAACGTTCCACGAGCCCATTTCCGGCCGGATGGTAGGGACCTGTGTGGATATGTTTTGCCCTCAAGATCTTAAAGATCTCCTCCATTAACAGGCTACGGAATTGGGATCCATTGTCCGTCAAAACTTGTTGAGGGAATGCCAACCGTGTAAAAATTTGCATTAGGGCTTCTGCGACATGCTTGGAATCTGTGCATGTTAGCGGTATAGCTTCGGCCCACATTGTGCAAGTGTCGACTAAAGTCAGGATGAACCTGTTCTTTCTTTTGGTCCTTTCCAGGGGTCCAATGATGTCGACAGCAACCCGTTCAAATGGAGTACCCACTATTGGCATTTGCCCCATAGGTACTGGGGGTGTCAAGTGCTGTGGTGCTACCCGTTGGCACTGGGCGCAGGATTTCACATACCTGATAATGTCAGAGTTCATTCCTGGCCACCAATAGTGGTTTTTTTATTCGCTGAATAGTGGCGTTTTGTCCCATGTGTCCGCTAAAGGGAAAAGAGTGCCCCATTTCTAAGATCTGGCTTATGTACTGCGTCGGTACTAGGAGCTGGTTATTCCCCGTGTCCGTGATAAATGTATGATTGGACCCTGGACATCGATAAGTGTAGGATTGCGGTCTTATCATAGGTGCAGGTTAATGGTCATCACATTGTTGAGTGTAGTGTATTGGGTCATATAGATGAATGCTCCCTTGTGTAGTGATGAAGGAGATGGTCAACTCAAACCAACACAGTGAGGTGCATACATGACATCTTGTCCACCAAGTATTGGGGCCCTGACAAGGGACAGTGTTTGTTTTGAGTGAGAATGCAGGTTACGCGAATGTATGGAATGTTCGTATGTTGACAAGTATAAGGCACTCATTCACTCATGTGTGAAAGTCAAAGATGTCTGGAACTGCTGTTGATAATTTCTTACACTTTTAATGGACGTAATCTCCGACAGCACGGTTACAGTCATAGGACCACGTTGACACAATAAATCATTAGGTTCTTGAAGAATAGGTGGCAACATCAAATATGCATACGTATAGCATGAGAGTCTAATCGAAACAGTATGCAAGTATATATATAATTCTGAATGTCTGTCGTTTCATGCCTCCACTGACTAATCGCGTCAGTTTGAGGTAACAATAATAATGTTCATCACAATGCTCCCTTGCAGAACCTCTGCTGACCAAGTCTTCAGGCTAAGTCTTTTAGGCTATAACTTCACAGGGTTTTATAGTTATACTGTCCATCATAAGTAACGAAGAGTGGACTCCAAAACAATGTAGGTCGTGATATCGCCATCAGATAATAAGATATTTCCGTTCTCTGACCGATGATTCACACAGACCCCAAAGTGGGATTCAAGATGGCGCAAGTCTCAGTGAGCGGCGCTCATACAGAAGATATCCTCACTATAACTGAAGGCTCCGTTCATATATTCAACTAGTACCTTGGGTTTTCATACCTCATAGAAAAGGGTTACACATGTCCACTCCTAGTGCTGCTAATCAAGGAATCGTCCAGGTACGATCCATTAAATACATATATAACGATGATATGGCATCCGCCTATCGTTAGCCCTAGGCAAAGTCTAGAAAATGTTCTCACTTTACCTTAGGTTTAGAAAACACTAATAACAGCACACGCCATTCCCTTGGCGTAAAGAATGTATTCTGGGGAGGAACCTAGACATAATAGACATACAGACGATGTCACCTTCCCCCAGAATTTCACAGCAAAAGAACAAATCTTCGGACTTCTGTCCGTCCAGCTTTCAGCAACCCAACATGACGGAAACCCGCCTTGACGACCAATCGACTGGGCATGCGCCAAAGTTTAACCCCTCAACTATTCAAGTGGGACAACCCCATATTTACATTTACTCGAATCCAAAGATGAGTATTCGCCCTTTGACTAGAGTTCTAATCTTAGACTCAAAATAATGATTCCCAGATATTTCCAAACATAACAAGTATACAAACAAATAAATATCTTCCTATATATATATACATCTCTATCTTCATTGTCCCCAGTAATCTGTTGGTAACAGACTAATGCAACCCCCGGGGAAAAAAAATGAAATTTTTATTTTTTTCATCTGAGAGCAACATACAATAGGCTCACAACGCACGAATAATGCGCAGATGACTAATAAGAGTAATTTATAATGTCAAATTAAGGTAAAGTCAAAGATAGACTCGTGAGAATATATCTCAACATCTCAGAGAAAGCATTTCTCTTAAGTATAAATATTTCCAATGAGGTGCCACCAACGTATACCACAATGCTGGTAACAACAACATGCATATAACAATTTCATATTTAAGCATTATAAGTACATGATTGACAAAGAAGAAAAATCATTAAAGAACAGCGGTGAATATATATCAATGAGCGTAGTGATAGTAGTGATACAATCACTATATTACAAATTACAATGTGTATCTATCTTGATATAGAGAAAGAACTGTAATAGACTTAGATGTGTTAAGAAATCCAAGACCTAACAGTTAGGTGGAATCATGTGGGCATCTAGACAAAATGTCTGCCATCACATTATCTGATCCACGGATAGCTCGCACTGAGAAATGAAAAGGTTGAAGAGCAATTGCATATCGAGTAGACCTCGAGCTCTTCAAATTCTTACTCTGTATAGCTGTAAGAGCTTTCTGGTCGGTTTCTACTATGAAATGTGCGCCTAGAAGGAATCTTTGCAGTTTGAGAATTGACCATACCATAGCCAATAGTTCACGGTCTAAAACCGAATAATTCCTTTCTGCAGCATTAAGTTTTCTGGAGATATACATTACAGAATGCAGAGTTCCAGAGTACTCTTGCATCAGTGCCGCTCCAATCCCAGTGGATGAAGCGTCACTACGAAGAACAAATGTCTTATGTGTAGTAGGTAACACTAAAATAGGTGGTGTTGAAAACAAATTTTAAATCTTATCCAAATAGGATTGGCATTCCTGTGACCAGTGGACCATATTAGGCGACCCTTTCTTTAGTAGTGTAGAAAGAGGTGCCATGATAGAGGATAGATTCGGAATAAATCTTCCATAAAATTGAATAAGACCTAAGAGACTTCGCACTTGCTTTTTAGTGTTAGGAATAGAGATGTTAAGTATCTTAGTTATATTATGGTCCTCTGTCTTTAGAAACCATGACCGACTCGATGGCCTAGGAAAGAAATTTCGCTAAAACCAATGCAGGCTTTAGAGGGTTTTGCTTTCAGGTTACACTCGCGTAGAGTAGATAGTAATTCAACTAACCCTGAATCGTGATCTTCCAAAGTATCGCTGAAAAGACAGATGTCGTCTAGGTACGCAATGACATCTGACCGATAAGATAGGATTCGATGCATCATGCGTACGAATGTAGCTGGTGCGTTCATAAGGCCGAAAGGCATGAAATTCCATTGAAAAAGGCCTCTAGGTGTAGAAAAAGCAGTAAAAGGTTTGGCGCGTTCAGATAAAGGAATTTGCCAATATCCTTTAGACAAGTCAAGTTTAGTGAAAAAATGAGATTTAGAAAGCGTAGTAAGTAGCTCTTCTAGTAAAGGCATAGGTTCAGCATCAAACTTCGTAACTTGATTCAATTTGCGATAGTCAACGCAAAGACGTATGTTATTGTCTTTTTTCCGAACAATAACCATCGGCGAAGAATATGCAGAAGTGGATGGTTCAATTATTTTTAAATCTATCATCTCATCCAACTCCTTCTCAACTTGTGCTTGAAAATGTATAGCAATAGGATAAGGTCTGACTCTAATAGGATTATGGTCAGTTAGAATAATGTCATGTTCAATGACATGAGTTTGTCCAGGGATGTCAGTAAGGACATCCTGAAATGTTTGTAACATAACCGAAACTTGTCGCTGTTCTCCTAGAGATAAATCAGGAGAGACAGTAACATTTTTCCATGATTCACAAGAATGAAGTGGAATCATCGGAAGCGGAAGATTAATATCCGAAAAACTTGTTTCCTCATCCTGTATTACGTACAGTGATGAGTAATGACCATGTTGGACTGGTGAATCGTCCGTTGCCTGGAAAATAGGCTGTAAATAATCCGGACGTTCATGGAATTCCGTAAGCATATTGATGTGTAAGGTTTTATGCTTTCCATCAATATCAACAATGTAGTCAACATCGGAAATTTTCGAGATTATATCGTACGGACCTTTCCGAGAAATAAGAAGTCTGTTTTCCCTACAAGGTAGTAACACAAATGCTTTGTCACCAGGACAAAGTTGTCGTAAGGTTCTTTTCTTATTAGCAAATTGTCTTGCCTTCTGTTTAGCAAATTCAGAAGAAGAAGTTGCCAATTTGCATGCTTCGATAATCTTTTGTCTCAGCGCGATGACATATTCGTAAGAAGATTTTGTGTCATCGGTAATATTATCAGCGGTTATGAGATTATGAAGTAAAGACATACGGCCGCGCGGTCGCGCGCCAAAGACAAGTTCAAAGGGAGAAAATCCTGTATGTTCATTGGGGACCTCTCTGTAAGCGAAGAGGGCCGCGGGTAAAACCCTGTCCCAATCTTGAGGATGATCTTCAGTTATCTTCCCTAGTAAGTTTTTGAGTGTTCTATTTAGCCGTTCGACCATCCCATTGGACACAGGATGATAGATACTACTCAAAGATCTATCTATCTGCAGAGTAGACATTACTTGAGACATGGTATCCGATATTAGTTGGGTGCCATGGTCTGATAATATCTCTCCGGGGAATCCCAGACGAGAAAATATAACCCAAAGAGCATCTGCAATGTCAGCAGTAGTAATGCTCTTCAGAGGAATAGCCTCTGGCCAACGTGTGCACATATCAACACACGTCAAGATAAATTGATGTCCTCTAGCAGATTTGATCTTAAATGGACCAATGATGTCTATCGCCATTTTCTGAAATGGTCGAATAGGGATGTCTGCAGTATGAATAGGTGCAGCATGGCGTGGACCTTTGGATTTGACCTCTTGACATACTTTACAAGATCGACAATAAATCCGTATGTCCTTGTTCACAAAAGGCCACAAGAAAGCCGCAAGAACTCTTGACTTAGTACGGGAAAAACCCATATGTCCAGCACACTGAGAGTCGTGAGCGTGCTGCAAAATTTTAACTCTCAAATTCTTGGGAACAAGAATCTGAGAATGACTTGACTTAGTGGAGTCTTGCACCATACGTACAAGTACGCCATTCTTCATTGTAATCCAAGATTTACGTTTTGTATATTTATTCGGATCACCTTTTGTTGCAAGAGTGAAGAATTTCTTTAGAGTCGGATCATCTTCTTGCTGTTTTATAAACGAGTCACGAGAAATTACCAAGGTATCATCTTGGTTATGCACTTCATTATCTTCAGTAGATGAAGTTTGAGGCATATTAAGAGCTTGAGCTCTAGTGACTACAGCATTAGCAGTTTGCATATTTCGTTTTTCCCAAACGAAAATTTGTTGTGGAGTGCATTCTTTGACTCCGTGAATACGACCGATGATAAGATCAGCGATCGGATTAGGCAGAAGACATGCGTGTACATCTCCTGTAAAGAAAGGAGTAGCAATCTTAATGATAGCAGTAGAGTATTTCTCTAAGGTGCCGCCAAATGATACACATTTGACTACTTTTCCGGTGGCACGAGAAGGATCTACAAGTGATTGCCTAACACCAATTGTGGTGCATCCAGAATCAAAAAGAACTGAGACTGGATTGTCATTTACTAAACCTTTATGTAAGACAAGAGAACATCTTCCATCATGCGCGACTGACGCAGGAAGAGCGGGAAGAGGATGGCCACAACTTAAAGTGGACACCGTAGTTGGTTCAAATAATGTTTTGCATTGGGGGCACTGAGATGCTCTCCCAAAATCAAAAGCGGAACATGCCATATTATTAGCGTCATTATTATCTTTAGTCTGTTTATAGGCTTCATGTGACTCTTGCTGTGCAGAGTTTGCCTGATAATGTGATTTATGTTTTTTGTTTTGTGATCTACCTCGATTATTATTGCCTCTATTGTAACCCCTATTTGGGTTTGAGTCATAGTTCTCATGGTTACCATTATCATATTCGTTATAATGAGTATCTCTATAACTATGATGTTGTTGTCTCCATGATGGATGACTTGGACAGTTCCTATAATGACTTCCTCTGCAGAAATTCCTATAATTATGACCACCCCTGTATCGAGGGCTGTTGGCTCGTCTCCAGTTCTTCACAGAAGAACCCTGAAATGATTGGTTACCTTGGTTTTGATAACTATTATGGTTACCCTTTTTATCAAACCTTTTTTGTGATCCCTGAAATATGTGTGAATAATTAGGGTTGTATGGTGTTGCTGAAGCAACTGGCATACTTTCCTTAACCTTAGCATTGCTAAAAGCTACGTCCGGATGTGCCGTGACGTATTGGGTACAATATTCTTCCATTTCTTTTAGTGTCTTGGGTTTACGCTCATGTAGGAATTCAAGGAATAGTTTATTTACACTTGACATAATCTTGTCTCTGAGCAACAAGTCCATAAGTGCTTCATATGTCTTTTCTGTTTTGGACAGCTCAATCCAACGATTAAATGTAAGACGTGTTCTTGCAATGAATTCTGAGAATTCTACCCCTGATTCAGGTACCATTTTCTTAAACAAAAGACGGTAACCTTCCTCTGTTAATTGATATTTTTTCAATAAAGCTGCCCTAATAACATAATAATTATCCTTGTCAGTCTCTTCAACCAAACTTAAACTAGTCAGAGAATCACCTTTCAAATTTTCTGATAACTGGTTAGCATATTGTGATTTATCCACATTATGAGCTCGACAAGAGCGTTCAAATCTATCCAGCCGGAATGTTATGTCATCACTGGAAGGATTGAACGCTGGTACCTTGACCTTGTAAGTAAAGGGTTTACCACTATTACCATTTGACTGATTAGCAATACCCATATTTGTCAATTTTAATTTTTCTAACTCAAATGCTAACAGTTTTTCCTCATGTTCCCTTTTTGCTTTTCTCTCCTCGGCTTCAGCTTCTCTGTCTAATCTCTTTTGTTCAGCCTCAGCTTCTAATCTTTTATTTTCAAATTCTCTCTGTAATCTTTTTTTCTTGAGCCTCAGCTTCTAATCTCTTTTGTTCAGCCTCTCTTTCTAATCTCTTTTGTTCAGCCTCAGCTTCTTTCTAATCTTTTTTGTTCAGCTTCTCTTTCTAATCTCTTTTGTTCAGCCTCAGCTTCTCTTTCTAATCTTTTTTGTTCAGCTTCTCTTTCTAATCTTTTTTCTTCCATCTGGAATCTTCTTTCCTCCACCTGCATCTGCAAGTTCTTTTGCTCAGTCTCAGCTTTCAGTTTATCAATTTCCAATTTTTGTGTTTTTTCATATTGACTGGTAGCGTACTCTTCCAACTTATCTCCAGTCTTGCCTAGGGATTTCCCTTGCTCAATAAAGTAATCTAAAGTCGACATAATGTATACTAATATGTGACTAGATACCTGAAATAGCAATAATGAAATCTATCTCCAAATAAATGGAATAATCAGCTCCCTTTATCCCAATCTCTGTGGGAAACAAGCCTTTAAATAAGGCCTGTATAATCTACTGTGTACCTCTAAAAATAGCAATTAATCATCAGTTGATTCTTTCTAATAAGTTCACTACACAGCTAGTAGTGTATGATCAAGTATATTTTATAGTATATGTCAACCAACAACATAAACAAAAGACAATCAAGAAAGACAATACGAAAACATTTGCAGAAATCAAATAAATCAAATAGGGAAATCAATGAAAATAATCACAGAATCTGTGATGACAACTGCAAGGGAATAAACAAAACAAATGACGTCACAGTGTATAAACATAAAGGGTGTATAGAACTAAATAATAGGAAATGTTAGACCTACAAATACAAACGAATCAAAACTAAACTGAAGAATGCGAAAAAATAACGAAAACAAAACTACACATGTCGTCACAACTAACACAAATAGCAACAGATAACGCAGCAAATTTTCAATCAAGAAAATTGCACCTATAGAACGCTATTATATGACTTCTCTACGTGGTATACCATATAATAGTCACCTTCCCAGCCTCCCGCAGAAATATAAACAACTATTACATATAAACATGTAAACATAAATATATAAATACATGTAACATCAATACATCAATAATGCAATGTGTTGTGGATAGAGTGTTGCAGAGAAGGCTCAGTTTTCAATCAAAATAAATTGCCACTTTAATGAATAACAAATTCTGGCCTTAAGTATATTTAAAGTTTAACACAGTATAGAAGCTCCACCGTTGATGTGTACAATAACTAACAGATGTAGGACTTCTCAGCTCAATAGTACTTCATTTCCTGCCAACACAGTTAAATATTCACTTGACCAACTGTTCTGTATAATGTAGTCTGTACAGCGAAAAATGTCAACAAGCGCTGACCTAGTTACAGTATTTGCTTGATCGGTCAGGTCACGCTGACGTCGACTGTAGAGTTGTACTGCAAACGTGTCCACTGGTGTTAATGTGTGTCGTATGCGGCGTCAGGGATTGAACAGCAGTTGACTTTCAAATGGTGTAGACTGTGAAGGTTGGACCCAGGAATCTGGCCACCACTGATAAATGTATGATTGGACCCTGGACATCGATAAGTGTAGGATTACGGTTTTATCATAGGTGCAGGTTAATGGTCATCACATTGTTGAGTGTAGTGTACTGGGTCATATAGATGAATGCTCCCTTGTGTAGTGATGAAGGAGATGGTCAGCTCAAACCAACACAGTGAGGTGCATACAGGACATCTTGTCCACCAAGTATTGGGGCCCTGACAAGGGACAGTGTTTGTATTGAGTGAGAATGCAGGTTACGCGAATGTATGGAATGTTCGTATGTTGACAAGTATAAGGCACTCATTCACTCATGTGTGAAAGTCAAAGAGGACTGGAACTGCTGTTGATAATTTCTTACACTTTTAATGGACGTAAACTCCGACAGCACGGTTACAGTCATAGGAACACGTTGACACAATAAATCATTAGGTACTTGAAGAATAGGTGGCAACATCAAATATGCATACGTATAGCATGAGAGTCTAATCGAAACAGTATGCAAGTATATATATAATTCTGAATGTCTGTCGTTTCATGCCTCCACTGACTAATCGCGTCAGTTTGAGGTAACAATAATAATGTTTATCACAATGCTCCCTTGCAGAACCTCTGCTGACCAAGTCTTCAGGCTAAGTCTTTTAGGCTATAACTTCACAGGGTTTTTATAGTTATACTGTCCATCATAAGTAACGAAGAGTGGACTCCAAAACAATGTAGGTCGTGATATCGCCATCAGATAATAAGGTATTTCCGTTCTCTGACCGATGATTCACACAGACCCCAAAGTGGGATTCAAGATGGCGCAAGTCTCAGTGAGCGGCGCTCATACAGAAGATATCCTCACTATAACTGAAGGCTCCGTTTATATATTCAACTAGTACCTTGGGTTTTCATACCTCATAGAAAAGGGGTTACACATGTCCACTCCTAGTGCTGCTAATCAAGGAATCGTCCAGGTACGATCCATTAAATACATATATAACGATGATATGGCATCCGCCTATCGTTAGCCCTAGGCAACGTCTAGAACATGTTCTCACTTTATCTTAGGTTTAGAAAACACTAATAACAGCACACGCCATTCCCTTGGCGTAAAGAATGTATTCTTTGGAGGAACCTAGACATAATAGACATACAGACGATGTCACCTTCCCCCAGAATTTCACAGCAAAAGAACAAATCTTCGGACTTCTGTCCGTCCAGCTTTCAGCAACCCAACATGACGGAAACCCGCCTTGACAACCAATCGTCTGGGCATGCGCCAATGTTTAACCCCTCAACTATTCAAGTGGGACAACCCCATATTTACATTTACTCGAATCCAAAGATGAGTATTCGCCCTTTGACTAGAGTTCTAATCTTAGACTCAAAATAATGATTCCCAGATATTTCCAAACATAACAAGTATACAAACAAATAAATATCTTCCTATATATATACATCTCTATCTTCATTGTCCCCAGTAATCTGTTGGTAACAGTCCGGGTTGCCCGTTCTACGAAACAATACGCCGTCCTTAGAAAAGATGTCTCCGTTGTGTCTGGGGTCCTTAGCCATGGGCAGTTTTCTAAAGCAGGGCTCCAGAGTAGGGTCCTTTTGTTGCGCCTCCTTCAGTTCATTCGGCAACAAATTTGGCGCAGGCTCCCTCTCCTTCTTGGCTTGCCCTCTTGTGGGTACCGCTGCCACAATCGGCTCCTTTGGTCTCCCAATAAACCCATATCTACATCCCAGGATAACTGGGTAGATAGGATCATCCATAATGGCCGCTTTAATAACCCCTCTGACAAAGTCAGAGTGTATTTCTACCAGTGCGATAGGAAGCGTCCTGGGTGCATCACTCCTGAAAACTCCACTATGTTTGACGGTTTCCTCTGTCTCCTGACCAGGTTTGACTAGGTGCCTAGCGACAATATAACTAAAGCTTAGTCCAGCGTCAAAGAGACAAGTAGTTGAGGTACCATTCAAAATTACAGTTCCTCGAGTTGAGGGTCAGTCCCCCTCAGGTTGAGAATCACTGACAGTGACTCTACCTTTCGAGGCTGTATGCAAACATCCGATGCGGTTTGGCCCGGTTTGTTTGCCCTGATCAGACGTTTCTGGTGTAGGGGTCTTCCCTTTTCCTTGACCTTGGTGGCCGCGCTGCCACGTAGGCTTGGTGGGTTGATCAGAATTGTTGTTAGGGGGGGTATCGGGTTTTGTAGAATTTTTATTTTTCCTGGGGAGGTCTCTGGGTATTATTTTCTCGTTGGTTATAATTCTGAGAAGAATTAGAGGAATAGGATGACTGCTCTAGATTTTGTTTACGAGATGGCTCATCTGTGGGTTTACGTTTAGTGCTGGGAAGTTCGGCCATTGCATTGGTACAGCGTTTTGCCTTATTGAGTATGTCCTCAAGCCTGACTGCGCCCTGTTCAGCCAAAAACCTACGGGTTTCGTTTGACAAAGTTGACTTTATCTGTTCCACAAGAACAAGTTCAAGTAGTCCCTCATATGTAAGAGGTAGGTCAGATAATTCAATGCATTTTGTCAATTAGCCCGTGAGACGTGAAGAGAACTGTGGGAATGTTTTCGTGCTCTCTTTTCGGCTGTTTCTGAACATGTGCAGACATTTTCGGGCGGTCATCTCAAACCGCTCTAGCAAGGCCTTTTTCAGCATGTCGTAATCATGTTGGTTGGTTCCCAGCTTTGTGTACACGTCATAAGCAGTGCTTTTTAATGACGTTGAGAGTTTAAGTGCCCAGCGGAAACTCTCTAACCCATACAGATTGGCGAGCCTCTCGAGATTTTCTAGATAGCTGTCAATTTTCTCATTGGGACTAGGAAAAGACTCTGAAGCAAAAGACATCGCAGTTCATTGGACAGATTGATTGCTGGAGAGGTCCATTGACTGAGACTGGGGCGAAGACGGCTCTCCGTTATTAGAAGTAGAGGCGCCCCGACTCTCTAAAGCCTTAAGCGCCAGTTCATGCTGTCTTTCCCTGTCTCTCTCCTAACGTTGTCTCTCCTTCTCTCTTTCCCTGCGGGCTTCCAACTCTGCCTCAATTTTCTTGTGCTCCAATAGACGATCTTCCGCTTCTTTCCTATCTGCCCTCTCCTGTACTTCTCTCCTCTCTACTCTCTCTTTTTCTTCCTTCCTCTCAGCTTCTGCACTTTGTTTCTCTTCCTTCCTCTCTGCTTCTGCTCTTTGTTGCTCTTCCTTCCTCTCTGCTTCTGCTCTTTGTTGCTCCGCATCATATATTTCCAGTTCCTGGTTGACAAACCGGTTCGCCGCTTCTGCGTCTAATACTGCCTCTTTCGCTTCCAGCCTCAGGATGGATCTCATCTTTATCCTCTCTGCCATTGTCAAAGAATAAGATGTAGTATGACTAGAGAATAATACGAAAGAACAGAAGGGAAAAACTCAAAGCCGCTACGAGAAAAAAAACACAAAGTATAAATTTACTTGTGTTACCTCCTATTTGAAATGTGCAAACTTATCGCCGCTATTATTGTCACTTAAGACTCTTAACGCAAGCGACTATGCCACGTTAAAATGGTAAGTTACACTAGAAAAGAATCTACTTTTACTAACAGTAGAGAAAAATTTATATTAAAATAATTTAAAAGGAAAAAAAAAATTTCCCTAAAATTTTAATTCTCCGTCACAAAACTCGCCCCTGAAGTCAATTTATGAGAAGAGACGATGTTAACTAGACTTGAAAAGTCAGAACAAGGCGTCTTTAGCTAAGCTCAACTCTTTTTAACTTCAAAGAACCTTTAGTGACTGTAAAACCAATCACGCAATCCCAGCAAATCTTATAAAGAAAAAAATTTAATTATCTCCGCCAGAGGATAATTTAGCTAACCGAATTTATGATTATCCGTACTTTCTACTGCTGTGGAAAGAAAACAACCTGTAAATATGCTGTGTGGACGACCCAAATACTAAAAGGCGTTGTCTAGGGGTGTAATTAATTATTATTTATTTCCCTAAATCACAAAGACAGATCACTCACACTCTATCTAGTTAGACCCAGACTTAGATCAGACTCAAAATATATTTAACCCGGCTATGCGATTGTCTCAAATGTAGCTCAAGATCCAGGACCAGCCCACAAATATTGTCGTAAATTAATTTTGAGAGAAAGAGTCTTAGAAATAGTGGTCCGGTTTAGAGTGTAGAATGATGGTGAACGCTCAGTGATAGAAATGTAGAGAGTAAATAGTTGCTTCACATAGTGCTGGAGGAGAGTAAAGACAGACTTATTTACGACAAATCGTTTCTCTCAATCTACTCTTCAGGCTCTCCTGGTCAAACAATTATTTGCCAGTTTCCAGACACACACCTGCTCTCACACCGATTTGGTGCTTCAAACACACAGACGACGTGGATACAACTATCTTAAACAAATAGGGGAAATTATGGGCTTTGGGTATTCCAACACAGTAACAGTTAAGTTTATGTTGTTTATTAAAGTTAAAAAAAAACAATCACTACAATAATCATGTGTTTACAGCAAAAATTATCATAAGTACAGACAAATGCAAATAACAAGGTAGGGAGGGGGTGAAGAAGATTGGTATCGACTAAGCCCGTCCCGCTTATTAGACAAAGATAAACCCAGTCCAGAGATAGATAGTTATCAGGAACATAGGTACGTTAACCTAACAGTGAAGTTAATTACTCTGAAAAAAGGTGTTTCAAAATTAGGTATGGGTGGTAGAAAGAATCCTGTTCTTCCCAATTGTTCTTCCCTTTACTAAGCAAATGAAAAGGAGGGGGTTTTAAACAGAGTTAACAAATTATCCTACTTAAAGGAACAATGCAGGGTATACAGAAAATTATATTACCAGGTAAGCAAGTTAACAAAATGGTTACAAAAAAGATTAAATTTCCTGTCATTCATACACGCGCGTGAGGATCCACACTCATATATTCACACACTTACCGATTACAGCATCAGACACTCCAATAGAATTATATAAACAGCAATTACACTCTTGACCCATGAAAAGGTCTGGTACTTCCGTGTCCCGCCCCAGATGTTGCGAGGTTTGCTGATAGCAACTATTCTCACTTATCGCCGGACTTGAAGCCTAAGAGTTATTGTATTTTATTATATAAAAAAGGAGTCTATGGGATGGCACTGACACAGTTCGACACAGGGGTGAAAATGAAGTGGTCTCTTTAATCTTCCGCTATGGTAAAATTCCTTCAATGCGTGATGATAGTAACTGACCGGAAAGTTTATTAATCCAGTGAGGAAAAACTTAAGCCGTCACAGTTCAGGAAAATATGTACTCTCTCACAGTAGGGCAGTAAATAAAGTATCGCTACTGGCACTGTTCAACTTCCAGTTTATCTTACAGATTTGTAATTTTAATATGATGATTGTTCTTTAAATAGTCTTGGGTAGGCTTTCTTTCATGTAATTATGATAGCTAGGTCGCATTGAAACGCCACAAGATGAAATTTAAAAATGTTTCATCAATATGTCTGGAAGTTTTTAAGATGATTTCTTTATTGCTGGGATCGCAAAGGTTACGATCACTCTATATGAAAGAAAAAGACATGTAATATACCGAAAAATCAAATAACATTCTGATGCGCGATGACTTTCCCTTTAACACTATTTATAAAAAAATAAATAAATAAATAAATAAATAAATAAATAAATATATATATATATATATATATATATATATATATATATTTATATATATATATATATATATATATATATATATATATATATATATATATATATATATATATATATATATATATATATATATATATATATATATATATATATATATATATATATATATATATATATATATATTCGCGTATTTAATTATGTATTTAATAAACACTGCGCGAGTTCTAATGTTAAAACACATCTATAAATATAGGACTTAACTAAATTTATTAATTATAAATTCCTTCGCGACTCTAAAAGTTAAATACAGCATTTCAGTCTGTATTATCTTTTTTGGAAAAAATATAGCAGATATATCATTACCTTTACAACTGGAACTATTGAGATGGTTTAATTTAATAGATTTAAATTAACACAGAATCCAGTGAAATAGAATGAATGAACTAGACCACTGATAACTTTACAGAATATATATTACCGTTTTGCACAGAAATAGAATTTACTGCAAATATATATAAAAATCCAGGGGAAAATCTATAACAAGATTTCAAATATAGCTAGTGCTTCTATCAAGGTCTGGCCAATGAGTGATAAAGTGTATTTCTACGTGGTCTGTATATATCTAACTTAATTTCAAGATGAGTGGAACTTGAGCAAATTGACACCTTTTTAGATCTCAGGACACTTTTGGGGTTCTGACCGCCAGACTAAAGAGAGATGCCGCCCCTGGTCTTCGTATCTCCGCTCGCTGCTGCGATCGGTTTTGTGTTTAACACCGAGATGCAAAATACCTCCAGGAACTTGCGTCGCTCGTTTCAGGGACCACTACTGTCTTTGATCGTGGCGCTAGTCTTTCCTGAAATCCCCCCCTCTGTGTCTTTGATCGTGGTCGCTACTATCTGTTTGATTCTGGCGCCGCCCCCTCTGGGCCAAGTTAATGAAAATACTGCATATGATTGCTCAAGAGATGTCCATGGGCGTGATTTAATCTCTCCTTAAATCAATGCGATGACCAGAATGAACGGTAGATAAACTGTCCACATATTAATCAGCAAACGGGTTTGCCCTCTGTGTGGAACGGTTGCATAGCTAATGAGTCCAGGTGAAAAGAAAAATCCCGTTTGACGAAAGGTTACAATATTCGGGGGCACTGATGTTATCCAAGGGGTCGCTACGAAGGTCGTACTATATCATCCAACACTTCAGGGTCATTCAGGGTCGGCTGAGTTCGTTTGTCACAATATTATATAAATTATCTAATATTTTGTGAAGTGTTTAAAGTTATAATCGCTTATTTCATATTTCACTAGTTAGATTTGGTGCAGAGTGCTTAATTATATAGTCTGTATTATTTTCTAGTGACGTGTTTCAGTGGAAAGCAGAATAAATTATAATTTCTAGCTTAAACAACAATGTAGCTATAACGAATTTAATTTAACTGCTAAATAATCAGACGGGACCAATTTTTCTAAACTAACTTATAAATGCTAGATGCCTCATGATTGTTGATGGAATACGTATGTATTCCTAATTCATGAGGATTGATGATTTTTTAAATATATATAACTTATTCCACTGGAAGTTTTAAATGATAAGTCAAGCTGTACGCTTGCATTTTAAAAACGTAAGTTATATTGAGTACATAATATGTAACATATTTCATATGTGTTTTTTCTTTATTCAGTGAATACTGGGATAACCCAAACTTTGCCGGCGTTTTGTACAGAGACATACCTAATAAATGATTATACTGGGCCTTTGAGCCAGTGCATATTTCTACACTAACTCTAATGTACATGCTGCCTTGTGGCGAGAAAAATTACAGAAATCTAAAACATTAACTTTCCGACATTGTTGACAAGTGTGTGGTGAACCAAGATTATTTGTTGAGAGAAGTTGTCCACCGGCCATCTTCCTAATTAAGGGAAACCTCGTGTTCTGACATTGTGTGCTCGTTTAAGACTAATTCTTACCTCGTGAGTCAAGTGACACTAACTTTAGTCGGAAATAACTATCGCATGAAGCAGACGCTCCCCAGATCCATTTTGATGAAACCAACAAACAAATCTGCAGAGCTGGGATCTTTTTTCATTAAACGACAGTAACAGATAAAAAGTGTGTGAGTGTCCCAAAGTTTGCGCCAGACGGCGAACCACAGCACGATTGTAAGTATATCAGGGCCCTGGTGAAAGAACCGAGTGAAAGTAGACTGAAGGATGTTCTTTGTTTGATTCACCCACGTTGTAACTTCCTTTATGCAAGTTATTGCTAACAATATGTACCCTTAGAATAAAGCAGAGTATCAAGTCTGTCCATACCTTAAAAGGGGGAAACCATAGACCCAATCATATGTATCTGTAACTCTTTGGGGTTATCACTTTCTTCTAACGGGACTGTGAGCTATATATCCAGGGGAGGACCATACAAACGGGTCTATCACTATTGTAGCATTCCTTGATTCTTATGACTATTTGTATATGCTTTTTGATGTATTTTATATGTTGTGATGTAAGTTTACTATGATAATTAAACTATACCTACATTTATTTCAGTGTGGTGGTCAGTTCGTTCCCATAATATCTATATAATCATTGTTATAGTTGTTCCCACGTCTGTGTGTCTAACTGTCGTCACTTGTATGTGCGGGCACGTGAGTGGATATATATATATATATATATATATATATATATATATATATATATATATATATATATATATATATATATATATATATATATATATATATATATTAATATACCTATTTTTTTTAGACTGTCTGACTCCTTTGGATCTGTTGTAGAAGATAGGCGGAAAGAGAGAGATATTCTCGATTTCCGGGACAGCCTCTATAAATTTCTACCATCTCACTCGTGGAACTCTATTTCTATTATCACATCTCACTGTGGCTATCACTCATTCTAACCTATTCAGAAGGGACCAACTGTTACGGTAGTTTAATTGGCATTGTCTGCTAGAGGTTAGCAGCATGCGATTTTAGGGGTTACAACGTTTAATGTAATGTAAAAGTATTATTAGCCTAGTGAACGCTGTGACGTTTCAGCGTTGGTAGTCACGCACCGTGACCAAGAGACGGGACCCTTTCTTGAATGACCGTCAAACGGAGAAGACGTGTCTTTATATTCTTATAGTGTCGGGCATGGAATGCCACACAGTTACATTGTATTTTGTTATGGACATGGGTCAGTCCACTGTTATGATGAAGAAAGATGAAGTTACAGGTTAGTAATTGACTAAACCTTGTCGAGATGAATTAACAGTCCGTTTTAGTTATACTAGTGCCAGACGCATAATCTCACTGTCGGTCGTTGAATTTACCAACCACGCGTGCATATAGTTATGTCGTTCTGCCTACAGTAATTCAGATGTATGAGACAAAGGACTGATATGCAAGATAGCTAACTCAACATAGGATTCTAAATTATATTTGTGATGTAATTCATGATCAACGTACGATGTCTACAGAATGTATAATAAATTGTTTGTTTGGACTCTAGACATGACTTATCCCGTCTATGAACATTTGGGAGATTCAATTATTACTATCATGGTTTTCAAAGTATTTAAACCCACATTCGCGTAACTAACATCGAAGGCACGATGCAAAAATGATGAACTGTAAAACAAGTCACCACGATTGACTATCAAGTTTTCAACAATCCGTTGGGCTAATTTTCCGACCGCAGCACCAACCCAAGTCTTAGTTTCCCCATCAAAAATCTACGACACTGGCTCTGCACTTAGGGAAGGCAAAGACAGCAAGTAAGGAAGCCGTTCACTCCAGCTCATAACGTTAAGAAAGTATGGCGAAGCCTTCAACACTTCCCTCTCCTGCGGAAGTATATACTGTGAGATTAATTTTACCTTTAGTGGATAAAATTATAATAATAACTATGGATATACTGTGTCAATAACTGTAGATAATTTATTTAACTGCTACCATTACCGCATTGGCAACACGTTGTGTATATTTTAAGTTACATTCTTCAGATATTAATTTGAAATTCTAATTGTTATGTTTTGCGAGTTTTAAGTACTCATTGTGATAAAGTAATGTAGTTTGCATTCTGCTGCCCAAGGCTGATATGGTCCGTAATATTTAGTTTTATGCACCGAAATGCACCTGGATTGAAAATGTATGCACACTATTGTTAGGTGACGTGTGTGTGTACGTCAGAGGGATAGAGAAGGACAGAGAGAGAGAGAGAGTATTCCTTTCGTTAATGTGGAAGTGTGAATGCGTGCTCTGTTCATTTGTGGGGTACAGTGAAGACGAATCCTGTTCATATGTCTAGACTAGTTTTTTTTTTTTTTTTTTTTTGGTTTTCTCGACTTTGAACTTCCCGGAACCCGGGAATGGTTGGGGAAAAACCACGCCATTGTAATTTATTATCATCAGCGCAAGGTTTAAATGTGAAGAAAAGTAGAAATTTAGGATTAGAAAATAACAAGATTTATTTAATTATAAGTACTGTATTACAACGCATAACAGTTGGGGGACCGCAGCTGAGATTCAAAGATGTGTGAAAGAGAGACATGAGGGCATTGGACATAAATCCAGCAACCTGGTAGGATGAAGCTGCCGATCACGCCAAGTTGCGATACTATCTGCGGTGCCATCTTAGATTGGGCGAAAAGAAGTTTACACAACAAGCAGAAGGACGAAGAAAACGTCGAAAGGAACACCAGGAAAATAAGTAGCTGAGGTCTCACCTCAGGGGCGCATTCCCATAGTCAGTTATGACTGAAGGGGCTATTATTATTATAATTATTATTATATTAACATTTTGGGATGAAGCCAAGTATTTCCCCTTTTAAAAGTTCCAAGTTTTGAATTCTCACAACTGACTATGTCGTCGATTTAAAAGAGTTGTGATACACAAGATAGCATTTCATTTTAACATACATGGCGATGACAGCCTGAGATAAGGTGGGAATCTACCTCAACTCGATACAAGCAAAAACAGTTCACTACAACCGGTGTTCGATGAACACTGAGGAGGTACGTGCAGCGTGGCGTAGATAGCGAGACCTTCTTAGGGCAAATCTTTTTTCAGGGCTTTAAACTAGCAGATAGACAATGTTAGTCCTTTTCAGGACTTACTATCGATAAACGTGCTGGTCGGGCTAGCAGTCCTTTTCAGGACTAGTCCTTTTCATGGCTACTTCATGCTAGCTGATAGATACTAGTAGTCCTTTTCAGGGCTATCTTCATGCTAGCTGATAAATGCTAGTAGGTATTTATGAACACAACGCTTCAGCTAACAGAGTTCACTTATTTTTGAATGGCAAATTGCGCTCTGATATAACCAAAAGAATTTAAGTCTAGACTGAAAGTACGTGTCTCGCCACAAGAAGGCAAAACCTGTAAAGAAAACAAAAAAGTAAATACAAGCACAACTTATGAAGAGATTTAAGGGAGGAGATCGGAACACTGATGGAGTATTCCGTGTGCAATGAAGATAGTCCTTAAACCAAACCAAACCAAACCAAACCAAACCAAAACCAAACCAAAACCAACCCAAAGAGTTTTAACAGTAGCAGATATAGAAACTAATGGGAAGCTGCTCATTCTGGCCACCAGAAAAATGATGCATATTATCAGCTCGGCAGAAGTGAACAAGTGGTAATCTTAGACTCCGCACGGGCCACAGCAGATTGGGATACCTTCTATTCAACAAGCTAAAGATAGGAACTGCAGATGAGTGTAACTGTGGCGCTGATAAAATGACTGCTACTCATCTGCTGCAAAGGTGCCCAACATATGAGCAACATAGAAAGCACATATGGCCATCACCAGTATCATTCCTGGATAAAATTTATGGGGATACCACCAACCTCAAGCTGACTTCTACTTTTTATAAACATACTCAAGTTGACGATTGAAAATGTATGAAGAAGATTTCTTAATAAACATTTTTGGTTGCGATGGTCCGCATACAGACAAATAAACAAATCTTTCAACTCAGTTGCTATCGTGCATATTACCTTATATTAACTTTTGCCGATGACTTGCTCATTTACAGGACTGGTTCAGATAGAAATGAAATGGTTAAAAGCATACATGAGACACTTCAAGAGGTTTCTAAATGGTGCGACGAAACTAGCTCCAAGGTCAATCCTAACAGGGCCTGTGTGCTTTGGTGCTCCTTCTGTAACTCCATTTAAAGCAGATCTTCCAGACATAACTCTCGGTAGACAGAAAATTGAAAGGAAGAACAAGTTGAAATACTTTGGAGTAACATTCGATCGTGGGATATCATATAAGCACCATGTTGATCACATCATACAGAAGTCCAAGAGAGATCTGGCAGCCTTAAAAACAATCGCTACAGCGCACCTGAAGCAGAGGCTACTGTCTCTCTTTTATCATCAGCTGGTCATGTCGGAGGAGACTATTAGACAGGTGACCCCAGTTGAAAGTATATTCAAGGGAGAAGAGTGGAGTAAGTCAGATGAGAGCTGGATGAACTACCAGCAAGTCATCATCAGCCATTGTAGAGAATGCAGAACTTGGGCCAATGGGAGAGCAGAGCTGGAAGTTGATCAGCTTATAAATGATAATGCTAGGGATGATGATGCCATTGTGTACACTGATGGGTCTGTAATCTGTGGTAATAAATCAGGGTGGGGCTTCTCTGCTAGAGTAAAGGGCAGAACCGTCGCTGAACATATTGGGGCTTACATGATAACTGTCGTAGATTTGTGATAGGTGATTAAGACTTAGTTTGGTCCCTTCTGAATAGACATAGACATAAGTGATAGCCCAGTGGGAGGTGATACAATAGAAATAGATTTCACGAGTGAGGTGGAGGAACTGTAGTAGATTCTGTCTCTGACACTCGAGAAGCTTCTCTCCGTCAGCCTATCATCTACAACAGAGTTAGATTAGTCAGACAAATCTAATATAATATATAGTAGTATATATATATATATATATATATATATATATATATATATATATATATATATATATATATATATATATATATATATATATATATACCTCCCATACACACACACATAAATGACTACAATAGACACACAGACGTGAAACTATGACAATGGTAATATAGATAATTGGGAACGAACTGACCAACACACTGGAATAAGTTTATGTGAAGTTTAATTATCATAATAAACTTCCATCACAACATATAAAATTACATCGAACATATACAAATAGTGATAAAGTCAATGAATCGCTACAAGAATGATAGACCAATTTGTATGATCCTTTCCCTCGATGTATAGCCCACAGTCCTGTTAGAAGAAAAGTGATAGCCCCAAAGAGTCACGGATACATAGGATTTAATCTAAGATTTCCCTTTAAAGGTATGAGCAGACTTGGATACTCTGATCTATCGTAAGGAAAAATATTGTTAGCAACAAAACAAACTTGCGTAAAGAAATTTAAGACAGCAAAAATGGGTGCCAAAATACAACAATAAAGGAATCACTCAGTCCTGCATTCACTCTATTCAGTCAGCCGTGATCACGTGCTTTCATTCGTACTTACAGCTTTGGTAGCAACTTCTGGAAACACAATTTTTAGGACATGCACATACAGACTCTCCAATGGTAGTCTTGGCCAAGAGAACCCCAGTTCCAAAAAGACGGGTTGAATTCACTACTTCAGGGAACGTTTTCTTATTTTAGGATATCTGGTTCTGTCACATTAAAATTGTCCAGGCACGAACGTTACCAGCAAGCACAGTGTCAATAGCTTAGTTTTCTAGTAATGAGGAATGTCAGGTCGGTCCCTTCTCTCAGTATAGGACTTTATTTCGTCCACCACAACTAGTCAAAACTCCGTCGGAATTGTTACTGATATTAATATTTTGCTTGCCACAAGGGCTGAAATGTACTTGAGGTTTTTTCTCTGGAAGAAATAAATCAGGCTCGATGGGCCCGTTACTTCACTAAATCTTAAAAAAAAGTTTATGTAATGGGTACTCTGTCGTTCTGGATGCCAATGCAATCTAGACAGGTTTTACTTTATACACCCAAGTCTTTAAGAAATAATGTTTTTGTTCTTCACAGATATTTCTCCGTACAAAACGCTGGTAGAGTTGGGCTTCCTCAGTTTTCACTGAATAAAGAAAAAAAACAACATATAAAATACTTATGCATACTATGTACTCGGTTATAACTTACATTATAAACTGCAAGCGGAGAGCTTGACTTATCGTTTAAAACTCCCGTGAAATAAGGTATAATTCATAAAATCAATCATCATGAATTAGAAATACATACGTATTTCGTCAATACTCAATGATGAATCACTGCAGTTATAAGTTAGTTTTAAAATATTCTCGACTGAGTATTTAGCAGTTAAATTAAATTTATTTATAGCTGCATGAGTTTAAGCTAGAAATTATAATTTATTCTGCTTTCCACTGAAACACGTCACTGGAGAATATAACAGACTCATAAATTAATGTCTTCTGCACAAAAGAAACTAGTGAAATATAATAGGCGATTTAACACTTAAATCACTCACAAAATACTAGATATATTATATTACCTCCAACCAGAACTACGAGTATCACAACGAAACTAAGAGTTTCACTTATAAATATAAGTATCTAGAACGAAGCGATCATGTCTACTGCAACTTGGAGATTGAATGAAATCAAGTTTCCACTCCGGGGTAGATATATGAAACAGACAAAGGATGCGCGCTATTTCCAAAACCCCTGTCTCCCCCTTTCCTCTTTCTCTCTCTCTCTCTCTCTTAACACTTCCCATTAACTTAGACGTTGCCCATAACTGCCAAACGTGCGTCTTCACACCTTCTACGACTACTCTCATTTCTGAGCGCAGCAGATTTGGCGCCTACTCACACATAACACCGAGAAACTTAACCGTAGAGCGCCGTGTCAGATGAAAATGTTAGACGATATGTCTGCCATCCCATGTCTATCGAGACGAATTTCACAGTATTTCGTCTCGTCCTGGGACTGACACGATTATGCAATACAATGCGTTACCAGTATGGGAAAAGAAACGGCAAAGTAAGAATGTGAAAATAATATTTGTCGCAAACGAACGAATGTGAAAAAACAGGAAAAGGATGAAAGAGCGATAATAAAGTAGAGGGCACGGGTAGAAAATAAAAGAATATAGAAAATTTATTGATCATAAATCTCTATGCGACAGAACGTCCCCCCTTTAAGATATGGAAACACTCCATGTCTACGTTATGGAAATAAATTTCCTATATCCGTAGCTTCAGGGTGTCTGTCCTCTTCCCTCTCATCTCCCCCCTCCGACTCTCTCCGATTCCTACTCAAGTCTACTCCCAAAGTTTCCTTTCTCTGGAATGTCTTCCGTGCGCGCTTGAAAGAGCGTCGCCGCTTTTGACATTTTTGAAAGATTTCGTGTGTGTGTGCAGTGGAATTTCCCTGCCACAATCGTCATCTTCGTCAATTTTGGCGATCGTCAGGAGATGTTCGGAGGTCGGCACCGGTCTTTCCAAGTATCTCTTTAACAGATTTAAATGGAAAACCTTCTCCTTTCCTTGAATAGAGATTTGGTAGTTAGCCTTAGAAATCTGTTTCAGGACGGTAAACGGCCCTTGCCATCCGATCCTCAGTTTGTTGTTCCCGGTAGGGAGTAACACCAAAACTTTTTCTCCTGCATCCAGTTCTCTTTCTTTCGCGACTTTCCTGTATCGGTTAGGGTGCTTTGTGCGTGCTCGCTTAAAGTTGGTCGTTGCTAGATCCCATCCTAGTTTCAACCTTTCCTTTAAATCCGACACATATTTACTTGCTGAGCTGTCTCATCAGACTTCTGGTCTGTCAGCAACCTGAGTAGGGCTTCAAGCGGGCCCTTAATGGGTCTGCCGAATAAAAGCGTGGCTGACGGAAATCCTGTGGACGTATGTGGCGTTTCTCTGTAGCCAAATAGAGCTGCAGGGATAGAAAGATCCCACTCGTCAGGTTTCACTTGTGCCAGTTTACTTTACATCATGTTGAGGTTTCCGTTAACACGTTCTACTAACCAACTTCTGGCCAGAGTGTAAGGCTTAGTGTAGATGTGCTGGTCCCTCAAGATCTTAACGATCTCATCCATCAACAGGTTTCAGTATGGAGATCCGTTATCCGTCAACACGTGCTGAGGGAATCCCAACCGAGTAAAAATCTGCACGAGGGCTTCTGTGACATGCTTGGCATCTGCGCATGTTAGCGGGATAGCTTCTGCCCATAAAGTTCATGTGTCGACTAAGGTCAGGATATACCTGTTCCTTCTTTTAGTCCTTTCTAAGGGTCCTAAAATGTCGATCACAACCCTTTCGAATGGTGTTCCCATTATTAGCATTTCACCCATGGAAGCTGGGAGTGTCCGTTGCTTGGATGGTACACGTTGGCACTGGGCACAGGATTTGACATACCTGATAATATCAGTATTTACTGCTATCCACCAATAATGAGTAGTTATCCGTTGGTTTGTGGCGTTCTGTCCTATATGTCCGCTGAAGGGAAGAGAGTGCCCCATTTCTAGGATTTGGCTTCTGTACTGTTTCTGTACTAGGAGCTGGTTGTAACCTTGGTCAGGCTTGCCCCTTCTGCGATAAAGTACGCCATCCTTAGAAAAAATGTCCCCGTGCTGTCTGGGTTCCTTAGCCATGGGCAGTTTCCTAAAGCAGGGTGCCAAAGTAGGGTCCTTTTGTTGCGCCTCTTTAAGTTCCATGGGTAACAAATATGGCGCAGGCTCCCGTTCCTTCTTGGTTTGCCCTCTTGTAGTTACTGCTGCCACAATCGGCTCTTCCGGTTTCCCAATAAACACGTATCTCCCGCCAAGTATGACTGGGTAGATGGGGTCATCCATTACAGCCGCTTTG
This sequence comes from Oreohelix idahoensis, assembly GCA_024509875.1. Classification (NCBI taxonomy): domain Eukaryota; kingdom Metazoa; phylum Mollusca; class Gastropoda; order Stylommatophora; family Oreohelicidae; genus Oreohelix; species Oreohelix idahoensis. The sequence continues at coordinate 30,130 of JAMPIV010016434.1, forward strand.
ATCACACCTCTGACAAAGTCAGAGTATATCTCCACCAATGCGATGGGAAGCGCTGTAGGTGCCTCACTCTTAGAAACTCCACAAAGTTGGACGGTCTCTCCTGTCTCTTGACCGGGTTTGACCAGGTGCCTGGCAACAATGCAATCATAAGAAAGCCCCGTGTCAAATAAACAAAAAGTTTGAGAACCGTTCAAAATAACAGTACCTCGCGTTGAGAGTCTATCTCCAACAGGTTGGGAATCACTGTCAATAATTCCGCCTTGCGAGACTGTTAGCAAGCATCCGATGCGTTTAGGCTCAGTATGCTCGCCTTGATCATTAGTCCCGTGCGCAGGGGTTTTCCCGTTGTCATCTTGTCCTCGCTGGCTGCGGTGCCACGAAGGGCGGTCGGGTTGATCAGACTGTTTACTGTGGTTGGGGTACTTGTTTTTGTAGAACTTGGATTTTTCAGGAGGGGGGTGTTGAGGTCCAGTTTCTCTGTGGTTATTCTGATTAGAAGCATGAGAAGATTGGTCTAGATTATTCTTTCGAAAATGCTCTTCTGTCGGTTTTCTTTTTGTAGCCGGCAGTTCGGCCAGCGCATTTTTATAACGCTCAGACGTTTTCAAGATGTCTTCAAGCTTTTCTGCACCTTGCTCAGCTAAAAATCTTCGGGTGTCCGCAGACAAAGTGTTCGTTATTTGTTCTGTTATAACAAATTCCTCAAGACCTTCATAGGTAGAGGGGAGCTGCGAAGCATCTCCTTTTCTCTTTCCTCATGCTGCATCCTGCGAATTTCCATTTCTTCCTCAATCTTCTTCTGCTGTAATAGACGGTCTTCCGCTTCTTTCCTCCTAGCTTCTTCTGCCTTCCTCTCCGCATCATATCTCTCAAGTTCGTCCCTGACAAAAGCTTTCGCTTGTTCTCCGTCCAAACCTTCTTCTCGTCCCTCGTCCCTAAGGATCTGCCTAAGTTTTGCCCTCTCGACCATAGTAAATAGCTGACTGAGACTAGTCGAGAAAGAAAAGAAGAAAAGGATACACTGGTTCCTTCCACTTACGAGAAAATACCAAACTAAAGATGATATATTTTAACCTGGGATACCTCCTCCTATAATATAGTGTCTAACTATCGCTGCTATTAATCGGCAAATAAAGCACCTAATGCAAACGACTACGCCAAATAAATGGTAGTTAAGATTACTCACTAAAAAATAAGTTGCTACAGTGGAAACAAAATAATTATTGCAAAAATTTTAAAGAGAAAAAAAAACAATTCATTTAATTTTTAAGTCCACTACAAGTTCACCCCTGAAGTCAGATCGGGTAAGGGAGGCAATAATCTGGACGAAATAGTCCGAAACGCACTCCTTAACTTAGTTCAAACACCTTTCTGCTTCAAACCCAGTGATCGTTAGACAATCACAAACTTTACCAGCGTTTAGTATTACAAAATCAATAATTAACATATATTCCGACAAAATGAACCTGTAACTCAAATGTATATTACTAAAAATGCTGTGGAAAAACAATCATTAATTGTGTGGTCAGCACGCCCATAAACAGATCGTTGGTCTAGGGGAATAGTTATTTTTAAAGATACACAAAAATCCACGAGACAATCACAATCTTACTCTATTACAAAATAAAGAAAGAAATCCTACAGACGAGCTGATATTTGTCGTGCTTGCACAGGACTAGAGTTCCATTCCTAGACAAACAAACACTATTTGTCGTATCGTCTGCCTCTTCTAAGTTCAAAATCCCGACAGACGAGACCTCATTTGTCGTAGATTTGTGATAGGTGATTAAGACTTAGTTTGGTCCCTTCTGAATAGACATAGACATAAGTGATAGCCCAGTGGGAGGTAATAAAATAGAAATAGATTTCACGAGTGAGGTGGAGGAACTATAGTAGATTCTGTCTCTGACACTCGAGAAGCTTCTCTCCGTCAGCCTATCATCTACAACAGAGTTAGATTAGTCAGACAAATCTAATATGATATAGAGTAGTATATATATATATATATATATATATATATATATATATATATATATATATATATATATATATATATATATATATATATATATATATATCTCCCATACACACACACATAAGTGACTACAATAGACACACAGACGTGAAACTATGACAATGGAAATATAGATAATTGGGAACGAACTGACCGACACACTGGAATAAGTTTATGTGACGTTTAATTATCATAATAAACTTCCATCACAACATATAAAATTACATCGAACATATACAAAAAGTCATAAAGTCAATGAATCGCTACAAGAATGATAGACCCATTTGTATGATCCTTTCCCTCGATGTATAGCCCACAGTCCTGTTAGAAGAAAAGTGATAGCCCCAAAGAGTCACGGATACATAGGATTTAATCTAAGATTTCCCTTTAAAGGCATGAGCAGACTTGGATACTCTAATCTATCCTAAGGAAAAATATTGTTAGCAACAAAACAAACTTGCATAAAGAAATTTAAGACAGCAAAAATGGGTGCCAAAATACAACAATAAAGGAATCACTCAGTCCTGTATTCACTCTATTCAGTCAGCCGTGATCACGTGCTTTCATTCGTACTTACAGCTTTGGTAGCAACTTCTGGAAACACAAATTTTAGGACATACGCATAGAGACTCTCCAATGGTAGTCTTGGCCAAGAGAACCCCAGTTCCAAAAAGACGGGTTGAATTCACTACTCCAGGGAACGTTTTCTTGGTTATACTTATTTTAGGATATCTGGTTCTGTCACATTAAAATTGTCCAGGCACGAACGTTACCAACGAGCACAGTGTCAATAGCTTAGTTTTCTAGTAATGAGGAATGTCAGGTCGGTGCCTTCTCTCAGTATTGGACTTTATGTGGTCATACCACAACTAGTCAAAACTCCGTCGGAATTGTTACTGATATTAATATTTTGCTTGCCACAAGGGCTGAAATGTACTTGAGGTATTTTCTCTGGAAGAATTAAATCAGGCTCGATGGGCCCGTTACATCATTAAATCTTAAAAAAAGTTTATGTAATGGGTACTCTGTCGTTCTGGATGCCAATGCAATCTAGACAGGTTTTACTTTATACACCCAAGTCTTTAAGAAATAATGGTTTTGTTCTTCACAGATATTTCTCCGTACAAAACGCTGGTAGAGTTGGGCTACCTCAGTTTTCACTGAATAAAGAAAAAAAAAACAACATATAAAATACTTATGCATACTATGTACTCGGTTATAACTTACATTATAAACTGCAAGCGGAGAGCTTGACTTATCGTTTAAAACTCCCGTGAAATAAGGTATAATTCATAAAATCAATCATCATGAATTAGAAATACATACGTATTTCGTCAATACTCAGTGATGAATCAGTGCAGTTATAAGTTAGTCTTAAAATATTCTCGACTGAGTATTTAGCAGTTAAATTAAATTTATTTATAGCTGCATGAGTTTAAACTAGAAATTATAATTTATTCTGCTTTCCACTGAAACACGTCACTAGAGAATATAACAGACTTATAAATTAATGTCTTCTGCACAAAAGAAACTAGTGAAATATTATAGGCGATTTAACACTTAAATCACTCACAAAATACTAGATATATTATATTACCTCCAACCAGAACTACGAGTATCACAACGAAACTAAGGGTTTCACTTATAAATATAAATCTCTATGCGACAATAACAACCTCCAGCATGAGAATGGAGGTAGAGGCAATTACTGCTGCTTTAAGATGGCTGTCTGAGACTTTATTAACAAAGACAGTTATTGTATCAGATTCGCAATCCATGCTTCAAAAGGTCCAAAATGGTTGGCTTCGACATAAATGGAAAACCTCCATAGAAGCATCCAATCTTCAGGAACTGATATGGATCTACTGTACTGGTCATGCCGGAGTACGTGGCAATGAAAGAGCTGACAGACTAGCTTCAAGAGCACCCATAAAAGGTGCATTGGCCAAGGATAAGGAAGAAATACTGAGGCCGATTTATGTTCGTCTATTAGAGAATGACACAGCAATCAATGAATCATCAAGGCTAAGATTGCTGGAATTTGGCATCAAACGTAAGACCAGCAGGGATGGGCGTATGAGAGGACTTATCCGCGCTGTATACAACCAGTGCGCAACAGGAACAATTAGCATTCATACCCTTCGACATTTGCTGCGGGAGACTGAGCACCTATGGGTTTGCCCGTAGTACAATGACGTCGATTCTGATTAACAATAACCTTATAGCACGTGACTTGAAGCTAACCTCGTAAGGAATGTCTTGTTTACAACAAGTTTCGACAGAATACATTTACTTTTACGACGGCTGTTAAATTTTCCTAACGGTTACGTTGCTCTGACATTCTCCCTTCCTGCTATTTATTTGTTGTTGTGTTTTTCTGGCTATTTTTGATTTAATTGTGTCCTGTCTTTAACCGATTTTTGAAAGCAGTTTTTAATGCTTTTCGTGAAGTTTAGAGGAGATGTATCTTTTATGTCGTTATTTAACACAACCCTTCTTCACACAAAAAATAAAAAAATAAATTATGTTTCTCCCTCACTGTTAGAAATCGTCGTGTTTACTGCTTGTTTGACTACAGACATATTTTTAAATGTAAATAGTATCATCGCTTAGTACTCAGAAAGCACCGGAAGCCAGTTGGCATACCAATAACAATCACAAGGAAAATACACTATAAAACATATTTACTTGTACTGTAATAATAATACCCACACTGTATTAGATCACTGTATCACCAAAATCTTTCATTACACTGCAGTGCATGTACTACTTGTATTAATTATTTTTGTTAAGAAAGAGAAATGTTTTCAAAATAACATTACAAACAATTCAAAACCAGGCGCAACTTACGTATACATGTACTTGCACAGATGTAGCCCACTATTTAAAATAATGAGGAATCCTCTTTTGCGCCAAACTGGATAGTCTGCTTTTGGCTGCTAAGTCCCGCATTCTCTTCAACAGCAGAAGCTGTGTAGGACAGCTGTCATCTTCTTGCTCGTACCAAGCCATCGCTGTTTCTAGTGCTATAAAGGCCTCTTCAGGACTTGGTCGACGTTTTGGGTTTTCTTCATAATCTACAAGTACATCATGTACTTCTGAGGAGTCTTCATCATCGGTCACTACATGTATTTGGTTTTCTTCTTGCACAAAAGACAAAATTTCTTCGTCATTCAAAAACTGAAAACCAGAATCATTATCATCTTCTAGCCACATGTGTGCATCATCTTTGTCACAGTCCGAAAATCCGGGCATTGCTTGAAACAGTTCCACAACTTCATTTATACAATCATCATTTGTGTCCACTGCAGTAGTTTCATTTCCTCCTTTTTTCCCAAGCAATCTATTCCAAGCCTTGTTGAGATTATCTTGTGACAGGGTGGTCCAAGCATCAGCTTACATATAGCAGCAGTCTTTGAGATTAAGCTTTTTTTGAAAACGCCACCACACTTTCTTCATCTTCAGCCAACAATAAACGACGCAGGACTTCCTTCTTGTACATCTTTTTAAGCTTTGCTATAACACCCTGATCCATTGGTTGAATCAGTGCTGTTACATTGGGAAGCAGAAAAATTACTTTAAAATTTGCATCAACTGCATTCAATGTATCCGTCTCTGGATGAGATGGTGCATTGTCCAGTAGAAGAATTACTTTTCCAGTTTTCTTTTCTTGTTCTTTCAACCTCTTCACATTTGGGATGAACTGATTTGTATACCAATCAAGAAATATTTCACTATTCATCCAAGCACTCTTCTGTGCTTTGTAGCACAATGGGAGACATGTCACATTCTTTAAACAACGTGTTTTTTTGGCTTTGCCGATCATTAGCACCGGTAAACGATGACTTCCACTGGCATTCGCGGCTACCAAAATTGTTACTCTCTCTTTGCACTTTTTAAACCCAGGGGCAGCTGCTTCGCGCTGAGATGCAAGTGATTTTTGAGGCAATGATTTCCAGTATAAGCCAGTCTCATCGGCATTATACACATCATCGAGTAAATAACCTTCTTCTTCCAAAAAAGCCAAGAATGTTTCTTTAAAATTTTCAGCGGCAGTTGCATCGCTAGATGAAGATTCCCCTTGAATCTCCAATTCTCGTATGCCATGACGAGATTTAAAGTTTCTTAACCATCCCTGGCTAGCCTTAAAGTCAGGAGGACCGTCAAGTTGACTGTTGAACTGAAGTGCCTTTTCACACAATAGAGAGCCAGAGATAGGTTCCCCTTTGCTTCTTCTTTGCACAAACCATATATACAAAGCCTCTTCCAATTTCAAATCTTTCGCATTTCTCATGGTTTTATGTTTCTTCGACCCATTTTCACTATCCAATTTCGATGCAAAACTCATAATTTTATCCTTGTTACTTTTGATGTCAGAGACGGTAGCTTTCTCAACATTGAAAATCCTCGCAAATGAAGACACAGTTTCACCTTTTCCTAGTCTCTTGATAATTTCTGTTTTCGTTTCAATTGACAAAACATTGCGGTTCCTTTTATATGCTTTAGGCCTACTGGAAGATGCCAGGTCGCACAGAGAAATACGTGTACACCAAAATTATTCTGCTGTAGTAGCAGACACAATTATTTTAAGTTGAACTGTCTGTTTAGCCAGTGTTCTGCCTAGAACTCACACGTACACTGGATTGGTAAACCAGATATTAACGGACTTTATGATCTAACTGACTTCATGTACGTAAGCGACCGTCCATTAGCCCATCTCATTGTCTACAAATTGTTCGCACACATTTGAAGCTTGCCGCATCAAAAGATTCAGAACTGTAGTCTAACGTGACTGGTGGAGACTGATTTTTTTTTTCTTCTGGAAAAAGTGTTCGGATAATTGGATGTTCGGATAATTGGGGTTCGGATAAATGGAGTTCTACTGTATATATATCTTCTTTCATCCTTAGCCGCCGACCGTCAAAGCAGTCAGTGGCCATTACGCCTGGTGGCGTCTTGTAGGGCAACAACAAATTGATTCCACTTTGCTCGGTCGGCGGCCATCCTTCGTACAGTGCCCCAACTCTTGGTTCATTCTTTGCATCTCAGCCTCCACAGTCCTCCGCCAAGTTGTTTTTGGTCGGCCTCTCTTTCGTTTTCCTTCAGGGGTCCATAGCATAGCTGTTCTTGTGATGGCATCAGGGTCTCTTCTGAGGACATGGCCAACCCAGCTCCAGCGTCTGCCAGCTATGATGGTGTGCATGTCCTCTTGCTTGCTCCGAGTAAGCAGATCTTGGTTGGTGATGATATTCGGCCAAAAGATTCGGAGAATTTTTCGTAGGGTATATATATATATATATATATATATATATATATATATATATCCTGAAAGGTCGTCTAAACAATAATACAGTACGTGAAGAGCAATAAACTTTTATCCCCCACCCCGACCCCCATAGGACGTCAGTAAAGATAGCGCACATGCCAGTGTCCCATACGTAGCGGCCGTTTTGCTAATCTTACGCATTCACGTTACGAACCAAAATTTCGGCACCAACTGATTTCGTCCGTTGTTTTCGAAACCCCCACTATAAGAGGTTCGTTCATAAGAGGTTTTGCAGTACAAGTAGTTCACAACAGAAACTGAGGGACACACCAAATACCAGATAATACATTAGGGTTCGTATTCGGTTTGTAGGGACACACCAGACATCACTTACCATACCAGTGTTTAACAACCGGTGTGTAGTATGCAGCGGTAAAGAATCGCGTCAGGAAATTTTCCCGTGCAAAATAATTTCTCTTTTCGCTCCCTACGGAGCTAGGAGCCACTTGTGCAGCTGACCCCTTGAAAGGTACCTACCTATAACATTTAGTCATCGGGTTTCTATAACCCTTTGTTTTACATAAATCAATAACCTTTAGCTCCCCAAGGAGCATAAACCTTTAACAAACACATGCCAAGTGCTCCTGTCACTTGCCATTGCAAGCTCTTTCCACGCCTTCCTCATCATTTTCACTTCCGTCTCCAGGTCTCTTCTCCATGGGATTTTGGGTCTACCTCTACTTCTCTTTCCCTGGGGATTCCAGAACAAGGACTACCTTGTAATGATATCAACAGGTTTCCTCAATGTGTGTCCTATCCATCGCCAGCGTCTTCTTCTCATCTCTTGTTCCACTGGCATTTGTATGGTTCTTGTCATCAGTTCCACTTTAGTGATCTTGTTATACCATTTCAAGCCTTCTATTCTATACAAGTACCAGCCGCGCTGGTATAATGGCTTCGGCGTTGTACTGGCGACCAGGTGTTCATGGTTCAAACCCGGGCGTCGGCGTTTGAAGAAATGTTTACGGCCGGAAATTTGACTGAATAGCCTGAACGGCTCCTGTGATAAACCCTCTGTGGATGGGAAGGAGCGAAGCTCCTGACCGGGTTGGAAGGAAAGTCCTCAGGTTCCCCAGCCTCCCAATGACATGTCATTGGGCCGAAGGGCTGAAAGCCCAAGTGCCGCTGGTTAAGGAAAAAAAAAAAAAAAAAAAAAAAAAAAATACAAGTACCAATTTATGAAATTCTGCGTGTTTTTAGTTGTAGCTTTTGTTGTTGTCCCTGTTTCAGAGCTAAACTATTTTGTTGTACTCACCGAAGTAAATACTAGTCGCCTCTTTGACCAGGTCTAGTTGGACTTATTCTTAATTTATCACCCAAGATGTCCATGGGAACAATGCGGGGTATTTACGAACGACAGGATAGTATATGTCTATTGTGTGAAAGAAAATGAAAACTTTTACTAAAACAAATTTTACAAATGAACAATACACACTGTTTAGGGATGTGCCTTCGTCAGCAACAGTTACTAGCAAGAAACAACGACGACAAATATAGACAAGCAATGAAAAATTACAAAGAACACAGCAGACTCGTGGGAAAAAATTATTAACAAATAAAATACCAAACAAGAAATAAACATCAACGCAAAGACAACGGCTACAATAATACAGGAAATAATATCCAAGGAACTAAATAGTATGACCTGATATACGAAGATTTCTCCACAGATGAAGCGGATGTCGAAAATAACAACGAATATGAAGCAGATATAGAGGAACAGGAAGTAAGCTGTGAGAAAGAGTCGGTTGATAGAAAACATAAATTCAAATAAAAAATGCAGAATTGGAAACTAGACCACAAAGACTAAACAAAACAAACAAACAAAGGTATAGAACAGGCGAAAAGTGCATGATAGAGCAAACAAGTAAGTGAGAGTAGATATTACATGAAATGGTGTTGAACATTCAGTCCAATAAGGTTACGGCTACCGATATTATAAAACAAGTTATTCTCGAAAGAAAAGTGAGTCCCTTTCATCGGAGTGACAAGAGCAGATAACAGTGACTTAAATATCAGAAGCTACCAAATGACAAGAACCATTTATATAAGCTGAAAGACTCTTATTAGCCATGTGAGAGATGCCTGTCGAATGTTCTCTCAATCTACTCTGGGTCATAAGAGGCATATCATACGTTTCTTTTCACTGCACGCTATTTTCGCTTGTACTGTTGCCATTAAATTGCCCAGGTTTTCATTCGCTGGACTTGTTTCATAACTGCCCCAGTAGCATCAGGTTGCACTCTAATGGTAACAGTCCCTTCTTGTTCTTCTTCTTCTTACTCCTTATCGCTCCTAACGGGGCATAGAGACAGCACTGTAGTTGTTTTTAGAGAGTCTGCAGGAGTTCTCCTGCGTTTCTTACGGAGCAAGGTAGACACTGGATGACCGCAAATTTTGTCTTGATATTTAAGCTGACACCTTTATGTCTGCCCGTTTTCATTTTCCGGTATGTATTTTTTTTTTTTTAATATTTATTATCTGACTTTTTAAATTTCTGCCAAGGCTACCTACTCTTTACGATTTCCAACTGCCGATAGATCTTTAACGTATGCAACTTGCTCACGGGACCTCCTACTTTTTCGCCCTTATCCGAGAAGGCTAGGCATCCGATCTCATTACCCAGGAGATCAGAGTGAAATGTGACATCATAAGAAACCACTGGTCCTGAAATTCCCTGTACTGGGAACAAACCAGTTCCTTTAGAATTAGAGGCGGACGCCATACATCTTCGCCACTCCAACTAACCACAAAAATATTTATAGGATGCATGATCACGTAGACACATTGGGATCCTCGCCGGTGCTACAGAGTTCGTGCACTGTGCTGAGATCCTCCTTGTGGGACCTAAGGGAGGAGATCGGAACACTGCTGGAGTTGTTCGTATGCAATGAAGATGGTGCTGAAAACCAAACCAAACCAAACCATATTAATTTTAATTATTAAACGGTGTCACCTACCTATTTTTATTATATCTACAACTGATAAAGGTAAAAAAAAGTCCCACAGCAGAAACTGTCTTAGGGCAGTCAAGTATTAGCGACGTCACCATACTAGGCCCAGCTTTCAGACGTGGAGTGACCAGTTCCCTTCCTCGCTGTCTTTGCATTCCCTAACTCCGAACAGAGTCAGGTACCAATTTACAGCTGGGTAGACTGGAGCGGGACGCAACCATATCTCGATCCCGGATCCCGGTAACTGTACCGCGGGTGGAAAGCGCTCTAACGGCTTAGCCGACATCACGCTCTACCAACAGATGGTCCTGGCATATCTTCTAAAAATCTCATTACTATTTTCATTGTCTAGCGAGTCCCCAAAGTGGTCGACATACGTCGACATCAACGAGGTCGATTAGCATCAGAAGGTCGATCGAAGAGTCGATAAAGCATTTGGGGTCAAAAGTTGATAAGCTTGTACGAGCCTGCTGTGACTCAAATTGACATCTGGAAATACTGCTACAAATAACCGTTGCTTTGGGCAGCAACTGAGCCGTTTCTACTTACATTCCAAGTTCTTGCATGGTCGAAGCTGGTTTCAGCCACGCAAATGCAGTTTTTAATCAAAGCAAAGGGACCAACCTACCCTGGAAGAGCATGTGACATACGACTAAAATTCACCAATTCTTACTTACGTAGTCATCGTTCTTCTACTTTGAGGTGTGGAGATTTGGAGGAGGGAGCGCCGTACTATCCTATCGGCTGTCTTCCTCCTGGCCTGGTTCCATCTAGTCCTCGGTCCTTCAGAGATTATCTAATGTTGTCCTCCCAGTGGACTCTTGTCGTCCTGAAGGTCTGAATCCCTGGCCCTTAATTTCCCATACTTGTCGTGGTGGCCGATCTTCTTAATTCACCAAATCTGCAAGCAAATATCATAGCCCTTGTGTAACGGATTGCCTCCCCTGCTTTGCAGTAGTGGTCCACCAGTGGCCAAAACGCAAGAGTATCTAAAATGGGTCGTCAAATGTGTCTACCTTCACACAAGATTACTCTTGGCATAGCTGTAGATAGAAGGGTAGTAACGCTTCTATCTCAAGGGTGTGTCCACAAGATATTTTAAGAAGTCAAGAACAATGCTGCATAGTGCAGAGCAATTGTTAACTTATATCTGATCCGTCGCCTTTTGTGAAGAATTAAGCAATGGTTTTAGACCGTTCAAGCCCCCAGCTGGTGTAAATCCAGCGAAATTCTTTTCTAAGAATTAGCTGTATATTTGTAAATATATGTCTAAGCGTATATGTATTAAAGAGTCTTGACCATAAGTTTGCTTTTTCACTTACAATAACTGAATCAACTTTGAGTGTTATGTTTTAAAATAACATGTAACAAATTTAATTATCAATTAGTTTTAACAGGTTAAAATAGAGATGAAATTATGGTGAATTTTAGATGACAGTTTTATCTTCATAGAGACTGGATAGAGGAAGATTAATGTTCTTTGCTGTTGCCTTTTAATAAACACTTGGCTTAGAATCGATGATTACTGCAGCCGTGGTTTCGTCAATTCTTCTGAGACGAGGGTACTTCTTCACACAACTTGTCCAATTTAGGCGGTTAGTGTTGATTCCCTGCTTTTAGTGTAGAACTTTCGTCCTTTAGTTTCGTATCACTTACAGTCTGATATCTTCGTTCCACGATCTTTAAACAAAAATAAAAAGAACAATTGCCTCTAAGTACATTTTTGGGCTGCAAATTAACAGGCGCATTGTCTCACTGTCCACCCACCAATGTTAGTCTCTCTGAATAATTAAATTCTTTTGAGTATACACAGCGTAATTCAGGGAAGATTAGTAATCATCAATATTCTTCTGGGTATTGAACTGGGAAAATATGTGCTTGGACAGTGTAGTGGGAGGTTATTTAAAATTATTTATTTATGTAAGAGTATGCCAGTAAAGAGTTCTGACCTTACAAGTAATACCCCAGTCTTAGAAATAAGCACTGGTGTATTGTTATCATAAAAATAGTCAGACTGTGAAAACCCTGGCCCAGTTGGTAAGAAGTAGTACCAGGATTTAAGGTGTCTCCTCCCTGTGACTATCTTATGATTACTTATATTCTATGGGATAAGTAAAATGTACATTCACTGAAACCACAAATGGAAGAAGTGAATAAATCCTCAGGTACAGTTAAAATAGTTTAATAATTACACTAATATTCTATTTCTACTAGTTGGAAAAGAGCATTGAAATATATATATATAAAATTAAGTCTATTTAGACTGCATTCATTTTAAATATATCACTGTTCTTAGTCCTCTGATAAATGTCATCACTTGACTATTTACTGTGTTTCATATATTGTGGTAGTCAGTGTCCTAAGTGACACTTATCTGTTCAACTTGATACTGCTGAAACTGAACTGTCCTTTGCTGATATCAGACTTGGTAGGCCCAACAGTAGGGATGCCAATGACCAGTTGAAGTTCACTCTTTGGGGTCCTGCACTTTTGTGGGATTGCCTCTGATGAACGACACAGGCTTCTGATACTGGACAGTCTGGTTTGAGTTACTTCATGGAACCTGCAACATATCACCTTGGCTAGTATCTGGCTAGACTTGTAGCTGACTAGCACAGATGTCAGACCAGTCAGTCATCAGATGTCACCGTTATACAATCATAGTAAGTAAGGACATCATTTCAGTGATATAGCATTAATATTAACATTACAATTAAGGTTAACTGACTAGCACATAAGTCAGACTAGTCAGTCCTCAGGTGTCAAAGTTATACAGTCATAGCAAGTAACCTCATTTCAATGATACAGAATTAATATTAACATATCCGTAATAAACCTCATCTGGTTTACTCTGCTCCTATGCATCCTTTTCTGATCTATAACTTGATCCTTCTAAATCATATCAAGTACAAATTCAAATACTGATGCTATCTTAGCAACTACCCAAAATTAATACATAAAATAAATAAAGTGAGTGACCACGTGATCAGGTTGCTTTCTACTGAAACTGGCTGTAGAACACTCCAGTTTATCAGCTGTAAATGGGTACAAAGTTGTGCGCTCGAACTAGGGAAGGCAAAGGCAGCGAGGAAGGGGACTAATCACCTTAACCTCGTAAACTGGGATCTTCCACGAAGAAGTTTCTAACACTTCATTTCCCTATGACAATCTCTGCCATGGGACTGCCTTTATCTTCGTAAGCGATAAAGCAATATGATAAATATATCTTCATTAGGCTGTGGGGCTATTTGTGATTAATTTTTGTACAAGCAACAATCATCCACAATGCACAAAAATACAATACATTATATCAATGACTATTATACAGGCCTATTTTGTGAATTCTATATGAACCTGAAATAACAAATATTGTACACGGTAGTTATCATAATTTCGCTTACCCTCAGACTTCAGATACTGGACTGAACAATGTTTCTGGCGATCCGCTCACAATTCATGGGTAGTGGCGAAACTCTGCCTCCAGTCTGTCTCAAACCTCTTTCGTTGTGTATCTCTCCAGTTTACCGATACGCTATATATACGCATAGCGCGGACGTATCGGAGGGTACCGACGTCACAGCTTAAACCTAAGCCTGAAAAATCCTTCCCGAACAGTGATTTCGGCCGATCTGTGCGTCGACTGAAATTTTGCCTTTCTCATTCTCGGCATATATAATACCCATATTGTTCCATCTTATCTAGTTTTATACAGTTGATAATTCTCTATCTACCTATCCATGTAAATTCCCAAACTGTTATTTGTGGATTTTAATATTTAGAACAGAAGTGGGTTACACGCTTTTAGCGTAACTGTGGGCAGCCGAAATACGCATATATCTCCGTAAATGAGAACTTCCTACCGTTCCTTCTTATATGCAGTTGTACACAATCCTTCCCTGTACTAAAATGTAAAATCCTTTTCATACGGATTCCCTTCTGCTTTTATTTATCGTTGGCGATTTCCTCTGTCTGATACACATTTCGCTGATACGCCGCCATTTTGAAAGCGGTCAATCGATCGTTGACGGGTTTATAAATCTAACTGAACCCGTTTGCAATGACTTGAAACCAATTTTGCGACAGACAACGCGAAAGCAATGATTTGACTTAACTGCAATTAACAAGGTACATATATCTCACAAAGTTATATGATACAATAGAGGCACATGTGATGTAATCATCACTCATCACTGCTCCATTCGGAGTCTGGGGTCACCTCTGGTGTCGGTTGTCTGTACGACTAGCAAGAAGAAATCACCAGCGCTTGCTGAAGTGGTTTATGAATATACTATTTTAATATGTTGAGGTTGCCAGCCTCATTTATAACCACTTAGCAAGAAAAAGCGGCGTCTGTGGCCTAATGGATATGAACGCAGTTTCATAATCCAGATATACCAGGTTCGAAACCTGCTGCAGGCGGTTTGGTAGCAGATCGCTTTGTGAGGATTTTTAACAATGGTATAAGCGCCGTACCGTTCAGAAAGCAATGGCAAACTACTGAATGAAAAAAATTGCCTAGATAAATCACAAACAGCCAATAAAAGCTGGGGTTGATTGCCACGTCCTGTAAAGGATAAGCAACTAACTTTTTTAGCAAGAAAAACATGTCAAATTCACATTTGTAAAATAAATAGTTACACTTACCCCAAATAACTTTTGGGAACACAATCTCCTGGCACAGTTTAGAATGGACACTAGCAACTTACGTTAGATGCTTCCGAATCACTTGGTCTGGAAATTTAGTATTCCTCTTATGATGGGTGATCTGATTCCTTAGGACTCCAGTCTTTGTATTTAAAATGCAGGTTTACTTTTTTAAGTTTTAAAGTTGCCCAAATACTTCAATCTGTCCTGGTATTTTAAGTTTAAGTTTCCAGTCTCTGTATTTATAAAAGCGGGTTTATGTTTTATTAAGTTTTAAAGTTGCCCAAATACTTCGATCTGTCACTATAATTTTGGAATCCTTAGTTCGATCCTTCTCTTTCTGGCTCTGGTGAATTGCTAGCTTGAAGTGGCGGTGCAGTCTGATTTGTGACTCCGATTTCGCTAGATTATATTTCCAATTGTCAGTTCAAATCGCAGATTGTACTTCCTACGAATTTGCCAATCGGAATCATTGTGTATTCAGCCTCTCACTTTACACCAACCCAATCTCTTTTGAACTATATGGGTAGGGGTGTTTAAATCATAATACCCCCGCATACTGTAAAACATTTCATTTAAAATTTCCATCGCGTGACCTCGTTCTAATAATTCTGTAATACTTCCGCCCAGATTGGCTCCTCTGCCAGGTAGGTCATCTGTAAAATTTACACAGGGATGGTCCCGCGGAAGCGATTATCTACTTATCACCTGTGTCTTTGCCCATCCCTCAGACGGCTTTCATTTCATCGATCGTACGAGACCATTTTGTACAAACGCAGATCGCCTCTGTCAAAAGTGGCTAGGCGACTTACGTGATAAAAGTATTATCCGCTGCCCGGTAAATTACCCTGGCATTATTACATTCACCTGGCGAAATGTAAACAAGTCTCGGAGCTGCTTCAGATCAAAAGTATGAATGAAGGTGCATAAAATATGCCAAATAAAAAGCGGATAAAGGAGTGAGAGAGGGGCTCAACAGTACATGTACAAACGATTTGTCATACCTTGTCAATGCTCACCAGCCACCTCCTTCCCATTAATTAATTTAATCAGTTCAATAAAAAGGTAAAGTTAATTTATCGGGCCTCTATTATTTCTTCTACATTTTATTTATTTTGTTTTTGTCTGGGGTCGATTATGGATCATGGAATCCATGTGGTGTCAGGACTTTAAAAAAAAAAAGTGTGTGCACCCCTGCTGTGTAAAAAGAACACATCAGGTGACAGCACACACCCCACTTTTCTGCCTGTTGTTTGCTTAAACATTCTTACTTCGTTATCAGCTCTTATAGCTGCAGCTTGCTCCAAGTCAAAGGTGATTTTAGGTATAGGTAACATAGGCTTTTGCCTAGGACTTCGCACTTTCAGGATTGAAACAATAGGAATTTACTCAAAAGGGACATCGCAAGTTCAAGTTTACCCAGTGCCTCGCACAACGTAAAACCGCCACTGCCAGCAGTACAGGTTTTTTTTTCCTTTTTTTTTTATTTTTTACAGGCTTTTCTTTAACTTGCAACGTATGTCACTCTCTTGTCACCTTCAAATCTTGCAATCGATGTTTCAATCCCTTCCAGATGAGCAATAGCTCTGAAACTTGGCACAGTTGTGTATTCCCCATGACAATACAATAATCAGTCGTAAAAATAATAAAATGAATATTTTTTTTGGTATTGTATCATCAGTGAAATAGGCGATAACTGCAAATAATCTAGGTGTATTCTTTCCAACAAGATTGTCTCTCTTTAGAGAAATTTTGAAACTTCTCTTCCCCCCCCCCCCCAATCCCCTCCACACACACACTATCGCACGCGCGTACACAGACATATACACAACTGACAACAACATTTAGAAAAATGTATCTTACAACTCATCAAAATTATAAAAAAAAAAAAATAACTTTCCGTGTAATATACTGAATAATGAAATCCGCCTCCTGTGCTTTGGACTCGTTTATCGCAAACTGATAATGTCATTTGACTTAAATTTAAAAACAACAAAAAAATAACACTAAAAAGAAGAAAATAAAAAATATTTTGAAAAATATTTTAAACACAGGCTTTTAATGCACTAAAAAGCCATATATAATTTTTCAAGGAGTTTATAGCTTGCAGTAAAAAAATTTAACTTCAAATTGACAAAAAAGCCTGCGGCGCTGATTCTACATGAAATTAACTGCATTACACACTTATGGATAAAATATATGATTAGCGCTTAAGCGCCCCACGCTTTTTGTCAATTTGATGTTACACTGTTTTAGTGCAAGCTATAAACTCCTTGAAAAATTATTTGTGGCTTTTTAGTGCATTAAAAGCCTGTGTTTAAAATATTTTTTATTTAAGTATTATTCTCAGGTCTTTGTCATCGACATTTATGATTTCTAACATTTTGATAATATCCTCATGGTTTGCACTGTCCATAGTGCTATCTATATAGTACAAGTATAGATCTGTTTTAATTTATATAGTTTTTTTTCTACCAATGTTCTTATAATACGTTTTGACGTTCTTTGTGATTTCTACAAATCCGCACTTTTTATCGATAATTTCTTGTTACATTTTACTTCTCGCTTTTCTCAAGCTAATTATTATTATTTTGGTCACATGACTCATAAGACTAATTGTGCTGTAGTCTTCACATTCGATAGCTCCAGACATAGTTGGCTAAACTACGAAAATACATTTTTACAGATCATCAGGTATGTGTCCACCAGTTTCATACTAAGGGGAGTGCGAGGGGGACGGCTCGCCCCGGGTGGCCGCCAATAAGGGGGTGCCATTGGACACTTTTAATATAGTGCTTCCAGTTAAAATGTTACTTATTAGTGTGTTTCTTTGCTGGAGGAGAAGGGGGAGGGGGGGTGTCAAAAGTGAGATCCGCCCAGGGCACAAAGTTATTTAGGGACGCCTGTGGTGTCCACTGTTGTAGGTGTCATTCAACAGTGTTGTTTATAGCTTTTATTACACATTTTCCGACAGCTTCAGTTTCCTCTATTGTCCTAGTATCAGGTCCAGAGACTTTGCATTTCTTCGTGTAGCAGAGAGCATGCTCTTCTACCATAAGTATTGGTAGCCGCGTCATCATGAAGCCGTAAATAAATATTAGACAAACATAAAGGTATGTTTTCAGGCACTCGTAAGAAATAAAGAAGTAGAACACTAGACAACAGAAAAACAACAGACGTGAGTGGCTTACTGTGGTAAAGTGGGATGATATAAATATTTATAGGGGACTTAGTGTACTGACTGAGATCAGCTGTGAAGGTATCTGTATCTAATAAGTGTGGTGTGTTACAGATGACCTTACTTTGCTACCACATTTAGACCTGTCAGACTTATTCTGGAATATTGTGATGACTACGTTGAATGTCTAGGGTTATGATAGTGATGAAGTGTATATTCACAACAACCAACAGACAGATAAACAATTTAATTTAATCCACAATACTTTACAACAATGTGACACTCACATACATAGAACACTCTATAAGACTATCTTAATAAGTCAAGTGTTAACTTTTAAAATATGTATTAATTCCCTTCAATAATAGATATCCTGATTCAACTACAAAGTGAATCAGGAATCACAATCAAATGTAATCACAAGTTGTATGTACACAATTTATAGATAGGATCTTTGTATTGACATATAATATTATTACAATATGTGTGTAAGTTGTGATGTAGTACTATGAGGTAATACTGGCTTTTCAAGCTAGGTTGTTGTTTGTCATCATGACTTCATGTGTTTGTTACTGGTGGAAATAATATTGGAAAGGTTCACAGTTTCTTTTTATTTGAAAACAAATAACTGTCCCTCTTGATTTAATGTACAGTCAATTTTAGAGGGGGGTACACAAGATTGAGCTGCTCTGGCCAACGAAATCTTATCTTCTGTGTGGGCGGCAGGAAAACTGACTCCTCTGCTCGCTTGCTTCACCGTTTTCTTGAGAAACAACACTGGTCGATATCTTGAACAAGGAGTATGCTACCAGCCTCTGGATTCAGCAAAACTCAGACCAGGTGCTGCTCTATTACTTCAGTACCACGGTCCCTGAAATAAGAAGGTTGTACCTCCTACTTCAGAACTAATTTATAATCTATTTCCACACTGAAGCACAATACATAACAAACACAGAGTTCAGCGCGGTAGGCCAACTGCTAGCTTCTCATGTAACAATATACACCAGTATTCCTCTCCCTAATGGTTACAACGCCTCTGCAATTCCAGCATTAATTCCTTCTATACAATAAGATAGGTGTCATAGTACTATTTGGCAATCCCATGCAGTTATACTCCTCTCCGACAAGTTTTTTACATTGTGGAGCAATATCTAGGCTTTGCCTCATGTTTGTTACTGAACCACACACATACAGACATAAATTATCAATTCACATTCAATTTTCATCGAAAAGATATCAAATATGTCTAGCTTACCACAATTCAAGGAAATATTAAACAAGTACGTTGACTGGCGATGAGTTATGGCACAATTCCGATCTGCCTCTGTCCCAGGCTTTTATTAGAAAAATATGAGCTGGTTCTCAACGCACTTGCTTCTACAAAATTTATTTTCAAAAAGTGGCCCTGAACTGACGCTCCTACTTGACTATATCAAATGGTCTAGCCAATGAGACCATGTTTACAAAAGCCTTTGAAAAAATGTACCCTTCCTACCGTTTCCATTAACAACCAAAAATAGTATTTGCAGTCGACTAATCATGTTTCGCCTTACATATTATTCTAGCCAATCAAATCGGATCTAACGTGGTGGCCTCATTTCCCCTAAAGCAGTGTCCAAACACGCCATTATGAGCAAATATGATCCTGTGTTGTCAGACAACACCACTATAGTATTTTGGCTATAATTTGTTAATTACTAGACTATTGGCATAACACCTAACATATTCTTTGTCAGCAAGTCCTAAGGCACCCAAATATATAAGTTTAATGGAGCCAAGTGGCTGCGTTCAAAATATGTATTTTCTTCTACCACCCGTTCACTTCTATACGATGGGATGTCTTCTGTACTGTCAGGCTAATGTCAGGATTTCAGACATAAAACAGTATTGTGTCATGTTTCCTAATAAGCATTAAACATGTTTTTAAAACCTTACCTCGTATTGGTAGTGTTTTTTGTCACTGTTTATTTGAAGAAAAAAAACAAGCCTGCATGCCTTTCGCGTGGGGTGGCATTAATTTTCAATCGCGAGACGACGTGGTAGTATTGCATGCGTTCCTCCGTACATCTCTCTCTCTCTCTCTCTCTCTCTCTCTCTCTCTCTCTCTCTCTCTCTCTTCTAAGCCCGTCTGTCTTTTAGTTTACGTAGTGCATAATGACATTAATGTAATATTAAATCTAGGTCATTACGCAGTGTGTATCAAGGTCGTATAAGAAATATAGTACCAGTTTTATTTTTAGAAACGCGTGTATTTGATGCAGTAGGCTTTACTAGCAAACGTGAAAGCGTTACAATTATGCAGACGAAGTAGAAAAAGGGGATTTCTTGTTTAGCTAGTATGAAGTTCTTTATCACCGGCGTACGCTATTGTGACCGCACTGTTCTTTTACCATTCTTCTTTCCTTTTATTGAATTAATTCGTTAGGCTTTACATTTACTTTTTAATTTATATATGTGGATTAGAATTTCTCACGACACTTACCTAGGACTCGAACCCAGGACCTTCCGTGCGACAACCCCACCTAGCTATGCAAGCGAATCACACTATCCTCCCTGCCATTTAGGCATCACCAAAAAATGATGCTTCGATGATGGGTCATTAGTGCGAATCGCAAGACATAACACCGGAAATTTACCATAGGCAGTCCAGCATATTAATGACGCAATCACTTCTGTTGTTCCGTTATTATACAGTATAGGTAAGTCCACACAAGACAAAGACCTTAATACTGTGTCTAGTAAATGATAGTAGACTAAGAACAGTAAGTACAGGACAGAGGGTAGGTTTTTGGTATTGTATAAACATTTATAACACATAGGGAAGGGAAACCCGAGGCCTGTAAACAGTAAATATATATTTGACAAACATGAAGGCATCATGAAGCCCATTCGTGTATGCTGTCCATCTTGTACAATATTGTCTTGATCCAATAAAATTGTTTTCTGTTGATTTCAAACAGCCAGTACCTACGAGTAAATGTACTATATTTCTGCCCGTTAATTCATTTCGTTATCCTCATTTTCCATTTACTCGTTACGGAGCATGTAGCCGCTACTGAAGCTGGTTCCATTGCAGTAAGTCTGCACACAAGCAGCTGTGGTTTCGGTGGCAATTTTTTTTTTTACATGACGAGGCTGCTAGATACATGCATAACTTCATACTAGTAGTCTTGTACGACATGCATGAGGGTCTTTCTTTGTCTCATCGGAGATCCCCTTAAGATATTTATATCTCTGGTTTAGTCAGTGCTTGTTATTCGTCACCCTTTTTTCTAATATAGAAATCTACGTTTATTTGTTAGTTACGTATTACCGATAATGCGGGAACACGGTACTGAAGGGTTAAGCGGCGTGCATTTGGTTGAATTCTTAGAATCACTGCTCTTTTTTGGTAGATGGTTTGACAGCTTCACAAACTGTGAAATATGGGTCGTGGTCGTTACAAAGTTGAAGAACATTGAGCTGAAAAACGAAAGCCTGATGTTGGGAAATAGTGTTATTAGAAAACTAATTTTAGATCAGCGTACTCGTGGGTTCCCGGTAGGGGAGGGGGGGGGGGGGGGCATGAAAAATGAAAAACAAAACATTAAAAAATCGAAGCTTGCGCGGGAGGACAGCGCATTGATAAAATTAAATGAACTGTTTTGGTGGCAACTAAGCTTTGACCTCCCACGCCGTATGTTGTAACAAGTATTGCGTACTTTTCAGGACACTTGTTTGTCAAAAATTGTGCAATCACTGAACAAATCAATCATTCAATAACTTTTAGCTCCTCAAGGACAATAGGCCTTCAACAAACACATGCCAAGTCCTCCTGTCACGTGCCATCAGCTCAAGTTCTTTCTAAGTTTTCCTCATCATTTTCACTTCTGTCTCCAGCTCTCTTCTCCATGGTTTGTTTTTGGTCTATCTCTGCCTCTCTCTCTCCCCCTGAGGATTTCAGAATAAGGACTGCCTTGTAATGCTATCAACAGGTTTCCTGAATGTGTGTTCTATCCATCGCCAGCGTCTTCTTCTCAGCTTTTGTTCCACAGGCACTTGTCTTGTTCTTGTCATCAGTTCCACATTAGGGACCGAAGACGCAGCAACAGTGATTAATGCAGTCAGCGACCCATAGCTTGACTGCTTGCGTCAGGGTCAGCGAACCAGAGCTGACCAAGACCCTACTCCACCTCCAAGTGGTGGTCCTGGAAACAGACTGCATCACTGCAGTCTGGCTGAGAGAGTAGGGATCGAAGAGGGAAGGCTAACCCGGTCCCCTCAAAAAAAGCCATGCTGAAACCGGATGTGTCGGGCCGAAAGGCGCAAATATCGCAGCTTTGCTGTAAACGGCGACACAACGTAACAAACGTCATTTTCAGTACGAACGCAGAAGAAGAAGAAATTCCACATTAGAGACTTTGTCATGCCATTTCTATCCTTCTATTCTACGCAAGCACCCATTTATGAATGTCTGAAACTTTTTTGTTGCTGTTTTTGTTGTTCTCCATGTTTCAGAGCCATACAATAGGACTGACTTGACATTTGAGTTAAAGATTCTTAATTTTGTACTGATTAAATACCTTCATTCATTTATTCATCACCATTCAGCTCCAAGTGGAGCAGAGGAGAACAAGCCTTACAAAAAGAAATTCACCTCAAGTCTTCCTGCACTGTGTCGTCCAATCAGTGTGTTTAGGCGTATTCATCGCACTGTCCTCGACTAGCGGCGTTCACGAGTTGTATTGGTTTTCTCAAGTTTTCACTTAGCTCTAGTTTTCTGTCCTTTCCCTCAAGAAGGCCTTGTGGTCGCAACACAGGTATTTTTCTTTATCTTTTTTTCAACTAAGAAGCTTCACCTTTTTTTTTTCATATTCTGTCCAACACTAGCAAGACAAGTTCTTTCCATATCTCAGGAACAAATTCCTGGACACGTTACATACAGTGACCACATGCTTTACTGTCGACGTTGTTTAAGAAATTTGTAAATGTCAAGACCAGGCCATCCGAAAGCTCATTTGAGGTTTTATTGTTTACACACACACACACACACACACACACACACACACACACACACACACACACACACACACACACACACACACACACACACACACACACACACACACACACACACACACACACACACACACACACACACACACACACACACACACACACACACACACGCGCGCGCGCGCGCGCACACACACACACACACACACACACACGCACGCACGCACGCACGCACGCACGCACGCACGCACTAAATAAAACACACACACTTACACACACGTTCACCTTCTACACACACACAGGTTTGGAAGAGAGAGCGCCAGACCATTCCTAAATAAAAGCACACGCACATAAAATTGTGAACAATATGAAGAACTAGCAATAACCCGTCAAAATTGATAGGTTTTTAATTGCAACCATCTTATCATTTTGATCCATAATAATAAAAGTGGATTCTAAATTTCTTCTTTTCTCGTTACTTATTTTATTATTTTAATTGATAACTGAATATTAGTGTTGAGAGAGTGTGTTGTGGATTGATTAATGTTCATTTGTAAGTTTACGATTTGCTTGCAACCTAAGGTATGAAGTAACTGTGTAACTAAACGGGTAAGACATTCTGGAATTGCCACGTAATCTAGTTTCTTAATGATTAAATTATGAATCGCACACCAGTAATTCTGCTATAACTTTATGATTAATGCCCCAAACGGAAACATTCTTTTTGTGATTTGAACAGCAATTATAAATACGTGTAATTATGGCAGTAAGAAGTCATTATCTTTGGTAATTGACAAGGAAATCAGGATTTTGTCGGAAACATAGCACAGCATCATTGAAATCCCACGAAAGTTAAAGGCAGCAAAGTAACTCAGGCGTGGACCTTCGAGAAGGAAAGGGTTAGATATTGATTGGGTTTATAAGCCCACTCAGATTAATTCTCGACTTTAAAATTTTCATACCTGAAGAGACCTCCAGCAGACTGACACACGCTTGTCGAAACCACATAGCCACTGCCCATAGCTGAGAAATGCAAAGCTCGCCTGCTTGTGCGCAGACTTGCATAAGGGGTAAGCTCAAATTCGTAATACTGTGTCTGAAGGGTCCTTATCCGAGATTTACCACAACAGCTTCTGATAAGAAGCATAAAAGACTGCAGTGTTTGTGATTCAAGGACCACCTTTGCAATTCGCCGGATAGTAGCATTATGGCCTGAATTAGATAAGTACTCATTACTTTGAAGAAAAAAGAACCAGAAGTCACCAATTGCCAGAAACGATGAACAAAGATATTTACACTTCATAATTTTCCAACTTGTGATTTCTATAAATAAATATGTGCAATCTTTACCAAGCTTCAAATTTAAATGTACCGATATATCTTAAAAATCGCAGTTCTGTTCAAAATTTTGTTATTGTGTGAGAATTATTTAATATTTTAAATTAGTAGGGATTGTTAACGGTTCAGCGGCAGACATTTTAACCCCAACATGTGACACGTATTAGGGAGTGTTTTCTCTTATTTTTATGTTTTCCACTTAATTCTCACTTTCTGTCCCTTCTGTTATTTGTTTGTCTGTCCTTGACGAAGGCTTTGTGGCCGCTCTGCTAGTAAGACGTATTGTAATTTTTTTTCATTCATTCAAGGAATTATTAACAAGCTGCATTTCACATCAACTATTAATAAAGACACCCTTGGAGCATAGGCTAGGTCTAGCGAGAAAGTGACTTAATTCACAGCTCTCTTCTACAGCTATAATAAAAAACTGTGCATTTAACTACCTGACCTGTCCTGTGCCATCAATACGCTAGTTCACAGTTCTCTTTTCAATTTCTGGGAACTATATCTATTATTTTCTATCTAACTTCTATCTTGCCACAAACAGCAAGAGGTGAATACTGCACTCTCCATATAACGTTAATAATCATAACTGAAGATTATGTGGACGGTGAATAAACATTTATCATTCCATCTTTGGACACGTAATGAATATCACAGATGGATGCTTAATGACTGATCATTGCATACTCACCTCCAATAAAATGCATGCTTTCTCCTGTCCATGTATTTAGACACTTAACTATTGTTAAATCTTCAACAGACTCATATTGCACAAATGATTCTTATAAAGGAGACATTGTTTCAACTCCGAGGACACATGCAACAGTTTCTGTACGCGTCACCCTTCACAACTTGCACACATCATTATATACTACTCGTCAAAAGTCAAGGGCCACTTAGAAAAACCTTGGTTGAAACCATAAAACAAATCTGATATAAACGTAATTGGTATCAGTCAAAACGGCATTTATTGAATACCAAATTGACATGTCACGTAAAGAAATGGAAACGCACATTCAAACGCTATGAAGCTGTGAAGTGTGTCACCCACCTTTTCAAAAGTCACACAATAGATATTGGACAAATAGACATTTCAAAATCGGGAATGACCACCGTTTGCAGCAAGGCATTCAAGACAGCGTAAACGCATCGAGTCCACAAGGGTCCGAAGAGTATCCTGAGGAACAGCTTGCCATTCCTGAAGCAGAAATGCAGTCAGCTGTGCAACATCCATTGGCAGGGGGTGATTTGTTGACAATCTTCGACCAAGGACATCCCAGAGGTGCTCAATCGGAGAAAGGTCATGTGAATGAGCTGGCCACGCCATCCTGATGATTCCATGTAGCTGAATAAACTCATTCACCACACGAGCTCGATGGGGTCGAGCGTTATCATCTTGGAGGATGGCATTACCACCTATTGCCTCCAGAGCAGGCTGAACAATTGGTCTCAAGATTTCGTTCTGGTATCTTGGGCCGGTCAAGTTGCCTTGGATGATGTAGAGTGGGGTCCTGCCGTGTCTGTAGAAGCCTCCCCAGACAATGACAGAACCCCTACCATAACGATCCACCTCTCGAATTGTGTCATCAGTAAATCGCTCTCCTGGTCGTCTCCAAACTCGAATCCTGCCATCATTGAATGACACAGTGAAGCGAGATTCATCAGTGAAGAGAACTTGACTCCTTTGTTGCCTTGTCCATCGGATGTGCTCGCGACACCAAGCAACACGGGCTCTGCGATGAGCAGGAGTAAGAGAGATTCTGACTGCAGGACGTCGAGCAGCCAGTCCAAATTCATGTAAACGTCTGCGAATGGTGCTTTGACTGACATTAACGTTTACAGTTTGTCTCAGCTGACATCTTAGAGTGGAACAAGTCACTGTTCGATGGCGCAGGGCTGACAACAAGAGGTACCGGTCATCATGTCTATTGGTGCATCTAGGGCGATCTGGCCGGTGGCGATCCTCCACACTTCCTGTGGCCTGAAATCTCTCCAAAATTCTTTGGATAGTAGAGTGTGACACTGCAAGCCGTCTAGCAACCTCACGGACAGATATACCACTTTCAACCCACGCTATAGCCCTCATTCTTTGTAAGGTGTCAAGACTTCTTCTCGGTGGCATAGTTTTTGCAAATGATGAAACTACCCTAAGTCTGCTTATTGTAAAACAAATTAAGAATGAACTCTGTTCACGAAAAGTCGCCATTGCACGTGGAATGTCAATCAGCACGATTACTTCACCTGTTTGGTTGTATGGAAGTTTGAAAAAACAGATTAAAAATGTGAATTTATGGTCAGCAAACCAAATTGCACTTGATCACCATGGTTGTCGGTGAGTTGTTTTTATGCTTAATGTGCATAGAGGCCTGTCAGAGGAAGATATTGCACCCATTTTTACTAAAAACTTCCTTCATTTAATCATTCTATGCACTTATATATATATTTTTTTCTTAACCAGCGGCACTTGGGCTTTCAGCCCTTCGGCCCAATGACATGTCATTGCGAGGCTGGGGAACCTGAGGACTTTCCTTCCAACCCGGTCAGGAGCTTCGCTCCTTCCCATCTACAGAGGGTTTATCACAGGAGCCGTTCAGGTTATTCAGTCAAATTTCCGGTCGTAAACATTCCTTCAAACGCTGACGCCTGGGTTTGAACCATGAGCACCTGGTCGCCAGTACAACGCCTAAGCCATTACACCAGCGCGGCTGCCCGCTGCGCTTATATAAAAGTGTATAAAAAATAATAGGGTGGCCCTTGACTTTTGACGAGTAGTATATTTCAATGAGTTTAAGGAGGGGAGCTACAGCGCAAACAGCACAAACATGAATACTGAGATTAGAATATATTCGAATAATTTATGTTCCCCTGAATCCAAATATGTGAAATCATTTGCCAGAACACATTCTTAACTATTAGTTTTGCCGTAGATGCAACTTATACCAAAAAAACAACAACAACAACAAAATTACTTTGATGAGTTTCTTCTTCTTCTTCCTCCTTCGTCCTGAAAAGGACGTTGGTTGCGTTGTGTCTGTTTACAGCAGTGCTGCGATATCTGCGCCTTTCGCCCGGCACATCCGACTTCAGCACGGCATTTTTTGGCACGGGTTTGCCTTCCCTCTTCGATCCCTACTCTCTCAGCCAGACTGCAGTGATGCAGCCTGTTTCCAGGATACCACGTGGAGGTGGAGTAGGGTCTTGGTCAGCTCTGGTTCGCTGACCCTGACGCAAGCAGTCAAGCTATGAGTTGTTGACTGCATTCTCTATTGCTGCGTCTTTGGGTCCCCTTTGATGAGTTTAAACACCTAACGTAAAGCTCACATGACAGTTGGTCGCGATTAGAGCTGTTTACAACAAAAACTGTGCCAACTTAATAGTTTGATTAACCATTTTGATTTGATAGACACACAACTTTTCGCCATCCGTCGTTCGAAACCTTCACAGATTAAAAAAAGAATATGAATATATATATATATATAACGGATTATAGTACGGTATATAGCAACGGTTTAGGAAACTCAGAAAAATGTAAAAATCTAACTATGATATTTTGATATTCGTGTGAAGATTGAATTTTTCTTTTAAGATAGTGACTGCTGCTTTAAGTGTCTATCATTTGGCATTATTTATGGTAATTGTAAATGTAACCGCACAAAAAATAGTGTTATTCCTGATGGTTGAACCGGAAAGCGATTTCATTCTGCATTCGAGTTTGTTTGTTCTTTTTTGTTCAAGAAAAAAAAATGAATAAAACAAATTTTCCCACTCGACCTGTCGCACCAAGAAAGAATAGTCCACTATTTCCTGTTAATTTTTTTTGTTTTGTGTGTGTGTGTGTGTGTCTTTACTACCTGTCTGCTTAGCACGGTTTGCTCAAATATATGCATTGTTTCTTTAATCTAGACGCTTATTATTTTCTGTGATATTTTTCTTGATTGTTTATATTCTATGTTCTGCACTGTAATATTCCTCTTGATGATGTATTTATATTTTAGTTATTATTCAGATTGCTTTGTCGTTCAGAAACTCTGCCGTGTCTATACTTGTATTCGTTTAATATTCGTTGGAGGTATAGGTATGCCACTCTGTGTCTTTTCTTGGCAGTCTGCTACAGCAGAACTATTGGAAAGGTAAGCCAGTTGGTCTGTAAAATTTGGCGAGCATCGTGGCACACTTTGTATATCCAAGACACTATTTCCGTCTGTTACATTTGTCGTGAAGTCTGATTCAAAACTCGTCATTCTGACCAAACAGGACACCTTACTTTATGACAGTATATCGTTGACGAACCAATGAAATTGCATCTTTATGTATAATGTTTACAAACGGACTAGCCTAACAATGGCGGGCTCAAATCCGCGTAACCTTGATTCAATTGGAGGTAAGCTACAGATTTATGAGCGAAGTACAGCATGGCAAAGGTTAAGAATTCACTAATAGGAATGTTCATTTAATAGTGTGTGCAAAAATTTCCACGGGAAGTAATATAATAATGGAGAAATCTCGAGTGGAATGCATCGAGACATCAGGCAAGTCAAAAATTTTGCTGTTTAGGCTACGCCTAGGAAAAGATGGTAGTATGATAATAAAAGACCCTTAACTGGAAACAAAAAGAATAAAACAGAGAGTATTTTATGCCCAAGATGAAGGAAATCGGCCCAGGAATGAGAAGGATATGTAGATTACTAGTTTTTCATATTTGCACAGCTGGACAAATGTGTGCCTGTATTTCGGAACGCAAACACTCTTTAGCAGTAAAGCTCCCTGGGTCGTTCGGCCTTGGTCTATATATAGGACGTGCCCTAAATGAAAAGCAGGCCATAATAACAATTCAAATACAGCGAGAAGCGCCAGATCTGTCAGAAGGAGACTTCTTTGCCTTCTGCATCTGAGAGCAGACTGCGTGACCATTAACAGCTCGACTGCATGTACTTGAGGGTAAGAAAGAATGTATAAATATAACTATATATATATATATATATATATATATATATATATATATATATATATATATATATATAATTCTAGTTAATTGATGTGTTTCAAACTACTGTGTAATTTCTGGAGGCTAAATCAATCTGTGTATATTTAAATAAATTAAGAATGGAAGCAGAAAGGGAATATAGTGGTTAATCACATATGTTTCAAGTTATATCGTGTCATCTAAGTACACTTTAAAGAGTCAGCCACTACTGCGGGAACTAGTGGTGCGAGCGCCCTTGTTGTTCATAGGGACAGCCACCAAGTATCCACTGCCTGGAGGAACCTCATGTGACTTTTCCTTCCATGTCAGGAGTGTGACAGGCTTCAATTCACCAGATAAGTGGCCAAACAAGGCTACTGTTCAGATTACCCCAGGCAAAACCGCTATTCAAGACAGTAGTATCTAATGATGACATCTATTTGGGCATGATTATAGCCAGTATGAACAATCATCTATTAAATGTGAGATCAGATGGGTCTTAAGATATAAATATAAAACAACTAGAGTGAGTTCAACCAAGAGAGAAGAACTTTCTACAAATCTAGAGACTTTTGATACTTTTGAACTATTTTCAAATGTTTTATTTATTTAAATGTTGTAATTAAAATTTGATTTCCTTGAAAGATTTTCAAGCAGAAAAGAAAAACTTGTAAACATAAATTGTAAATATTTACCAGCAGACTTACTTAAATTATTTAAGTTAAGTTACAGTTCTTGTTGGTAGATAGTTTAGTTAATACCCCTAGCAGAGCTATTAATATTAACAGAGGAGGATCTTGAGAGGAGCCTGTAGGATCTTAGAGTAATACATTACCATCTTCTCTGGGAACTTATACAGCTTGATCCTACCTTTGATGTCCATACACCCTTACTCTTTTCAGAGAAGAAGGTATTACTTATAAGACCAGTATCTTATCTGGCACTATCCTGGTATCACCTGATACAACTTTGAGCCCAGTATACTTTATAATTTCAATAACAATCAACCCTCTCGTGACAACATTAACACGTATGAACCAACATTAGAGGAACTCAGCAAGGCCATTGATAGCTTGGCCTCTGGCAAAGCACCAGGCAGTGATGGGATTCCTCCTGATTTAATCAAATGCTGTAAGAGCACGCTATTACATCCCCTGCATAGGGTGCTGTGCCAGTGCTGGGAAGAGACAATTATTCCTCAAGATATGCGAGATGAAAAGATTGTAACACTCTACACAAAAAAAGGAGACAGAAGTGATTGCAATAACTACAGAGGTATCTCTTCTTAGTATTGTTGGTAAGGTTTTTGCCAAAGTATTGCGACTACACAAGTTAGCTGAGCGCATATATCCAGAAGCACAGTGTGGATTCCGAGCTGGCAGATCAACAACAGACATGATCTTCTCTCTCCGCTAGCTTCAGGAAAAATCAAGAGCAGAAACGGCTTTTTTATATCGCCTTTAAAGACCTCACACAAGCATTTGACCTGGTTAGTAGGGATGGACTCTTCAAAATCCTCCTGAAAATAGGCTGCCCTTCTAAAATGCTGGAAATGATAAAGTCATTCCATGACGACATGAAGGGAACAGTCCAATATGCTGGAAGCACGTCACAGCCCTTTGACATACGAAGTGGCGTTAAACAAGGCTGTGTTCTGGCTCCGACCCTCTTCGGGATCTTCTTTGCCTTACCCTTGAAACATGCATTCAGAGATGCAACTGAAGGAATATGCCTTCACACTAGGTCAGATGGCCGTCTGTTTAATCTTTCAAGGCTGAAGGCAAAAACAAAAAGCAGAAGGGTCACTATAAGAGACTTGTTGTTCGCTGATGTGTCTGCAGTCGTCACTCAAAGCCAACAGGAGCTTCAGAACTTGATGAATCACTTCACTAAAGCATGCAAGACTTTGGCCTCACAATAAGTCTGAAGAAAACGAATGTGCTGAGTCAGGATGTGGGTGCTGCACCAGTTATCACTATCGATAACTATGAATTGGCAGTGGTGCACCACTTCACATACCTAGGGTCTATCATCAATGACAAACTCTCACTGGATACAGAAATCGACAGCCGCATTGGCAAAGCTGCAGCGACCTTTGCCCGCCTCGCATCGCGTGTTTGGGGAAACTCCAAACTCACAACGAAGACCAAAGCTGCTGTATATAACGCCTGCGTCACCAGCACACTCCTATATGGCAGCGAGATGATGAATAAGTACACCAGCCCTCAGGTGTCTGACTGGTTTCATCTTCAACGCCAGTAGGGCGATGCCTTTTGTGCAGTGGAAATGCTAAGAAAATGACCCGCCGTAAAATCTAACACGCTTTAGTTTCGGTTTCGAAAACGTACAATAAACATTTTAACATCTCGCCGATCTGCTGCACGAAACGGGGGAAAAGCTTGTAATTAACGACTTGCCAGAACTGTGAGACCAAACTGGCGTTTGAATTAACGTAATATGTTAACTTTAACACTAACATTTGTAATAATTCGGACATTTCACAGTAGTAAGAACGAGACGATTATAATAATTAACGCAAAACACTACCAAAGTTTGAAAAACCCCTCTTCGCTCTGCACGCGGTCTCATTAATATATACACGCTGTGGGCAAAGCCAGCAGAGGCAAACACACAGACAAATTTTCATTTCCTCCTAGCGGTAATATTCTGACGTCACTCAAACTAGTTGGTTTATTTGAATAGTGAGGAAAATGTTAGAGACGGGGGGAAGATGGTTGACTTGTGTAAAAGTTAATTTTGACGATTGACAGTGACAAAATTGAAAATCTAAACCATACTGAAACTGACCATAAAAATCATATGGTAGTATAGCTTAGAGTCCTCTGAGCAAAAATATGTTTTAAAAAATATGGTAGTTCAAGTATTAGCCAAGTTATTGAGAAAATACTAAATGTCTACGAATGCTTGACTGGACAGACTGTTGTTCTTGCTCGTTACACATAACGTTATTGGGGACGCTAGTTTAAAAAAAAAAGGGAGGCATTGTAGTAATTCAAATTCTATTAGTTGGTATAAGAGTATAGGAGTAAAAGGGGAGAGATAGGATAAATGTTAACTAAAACGAAACATCTTTTTCTATTGGCAAAACTAACGCAGACTTCTTCTTCGTTAGCCCTGAAAAGGACGGTCGTTGCGTTGTGTCTGTTTACGCCTAAGCTGTGATATCTGCACCTTTCGGTCGACACATCCGACTTCAGCACGGCATTTTTTAGGGACCGGGTTTGCCTTCCCATTTTGATCCGCACTCGCTCAGCCAGACTGCACTGCTGCAGACTGTTTCCAGGATCACCACGTGGAGGTGGAGTGCGGTCTTGACCAGCTCTGGTTCGCTGGTCCTGATGCATGCAGTACAGCTATGGGTCGCTGACTGCATTCACTATTGCTGCATCTTGGGGTCTGACCAATGGACTACGAGGCACATAGTTTGTTTGGAATTGTTTTGTTTTTTCAAACTAAATTCAAAAAGTTGTAGTAATGCCTGCTTTAATTGGTCGGCTCTAATAGATATTGGCAAAAGGCATAGTGGTCTCGTGGCCATTTGACTAGAAAATTTTATTCAAACAACTGCGTTGAGATCAGATGTGATAACTTGTAAAATTAAATACTAATTCACTATCTGGACGGGGCATAGCAAAACTGAGGCCATATTCTTTGCCAGTCAACGTTATTTGTGACATATTTCTTTGAACTAGTGAGTTTTTATTTCTTGTTACCATCCGGTGACAGGAAACCTGATGAGTGGGTGTAAAGTCTCCATTATAAAGTTTAAGCTGTCAGCTGATAGCCTGAAGGAGCTTGCGTGTGGGTGCTGATCTACATTGTCTCTACATTGATATACTGACTTATATTCGACCGATCAAGAATCCCAGGTGACAAGTTATCAGCTGGGACCTCTGACATTTCATCCTAAGAAAATAGTTCTTATCAAAATAACATTGAATTATATGGGGCTTGATGAAAACAACAGCTCCTCATAACAAATGACAATCACTAGCAACTATTAAAGTATTAGTCTGTGAATACACCTACAGGAACCCTATATTAACATATATTCATAGGACCAAGAGTCCATATTTCTAGTTACAGCATTATATGTAAATATATTTCCTCATTTTCAAAGACCTGTCCAAAAGAAGTTGGCGGGACAGGCAGATTAAATTGTATAAAGAAAAAAACATTCAAATTTTAAAAGAAAACTTTAACCACCGTCTTATTCATTTCTTTTAGTGAGTTAAAGTGTATTGTGTTGATGTAGCATCATCTTCATTTCACCTCTAGACACTGGAGACATCATACACCAGCCACTAGAATCAAAATACTGACTGTGTGAGATCTAGGGAGGTAGCGTTAGGTTCCCTGATCAATATATCATCATCATCATCATTCTTTTATAGTCAGGGACCTACATGTGCTTGACCTCACACAGTTACCACAGACACAACTATCTTTCTTGTTAGGTATAACATCTTAACCTCCCCAGCAAAATTACATTTGCTACATAAATTGGTAGGCTTGTCCGGGATAGGAACTTCTAGTACTACATATATTTGGGCCCTGGTCTGGGTTTTAGTTATAAGAACATTTATATTTACCCAGGGAATCCCCATATTAATATTGCCCAAGATTTGGGAATTGATGACGTGTCAGAGCCTGGATTAATTAATTAAAATTGCACTTGTTTTAGAAATTGATTTAGAACATTTTAGTATTTATCAGATGGCGGATTTGGCCAAGTTTCGCTCTGCTGCTGTGCAGACTGCGAGAGACATGAATATGGAAGGTCAAGTTTTGATTGACTATGTCACCTCAGAATGTGATAAGTTTATTGCTAGGTAAGAACATAGGTTAGCTGAAGAGAGGAGAATGCAGTTAGAAGATGCCAGAGAAATGAAACGTTTACAAATTGAGGCTGAGAAGGAGGCTAGGACCTTAGAGACTGATAGAGAGGCTCAGAAAGAAATTAAGAGGCTGCAGTTGGAGGAAAGAAAAATTGAGGCAGAAGAAAAGAGATTGGCTGCCGAAAGGGAAGCAGACGAAAAACGACTGCAAAGAGAAGCAGAGGCAGAAGATAAAAGGTTGCAGAGGGAGCATGAGTTGCGACTAAGGTAGTTGGAGTTGCAAGGCCATGCTCCTGAAAATGGTCACAGCCCCTCTACCTCTGATGCTACTGCTAGTCAGGGGGCCTCCAACTCAGCTATGGGGTTTCATTTAGATTATTTTGTTGAGAGAGATGATAATATTGAATCATATCTAAGTAGGTATGAGGTATTAGCTACAACCTATGCGCTAGAAAAAGAAAGATGGAGCTTGAAGTTATCCCAAGGTCTTCGGGGAACAGCTTATTAAATTTTTGTCAAAAGTGAGCAGGGATGACCAAGACAATTATGACATGTTAAAGCAGGCTCTATTGTTAAGATACGAAAAGCATGGTGAATTTTACAGGAAAAAGTTTAGAAATGCCAAGCTACTGTCGGGTGAGACTTATCACCAGTTCTCTGCACGGTTAGAGAATTACTTGGAGAAATGGACTGCTCTGGGTAAAACCCAAGATCTTAAATAAATAATCCTTATTGAGCAATTGAGAGAGTCCATGGCTCCAGACTTGAGAAAGTTTCTCATGGAACAGGATGCAGAGAGGCTGGGGGAGTTACTTAATGTCGCTGAGAGATATCAGGCAGCCCAGGCAGAAGTAGCTGGCACCAAAAAGAAGCATGTAGATAATTATAGGGCCCCACAAAACTCAAATAGGTTTGATAATAAAGATCAGGGTAACAAGTTTAAGCCAAATTTTGATAGGCCACGCAATGATAATAAACATAAAAACTCACAGTTCAATGACAGGAAATATGAGGAAAGAAAACTCCTCTATCAAAATATATACTATTGTAAATGGTGTAAGAGAGAGGGTCATGACACCAAATTTTGTACAAGGAAACCTTCTGGATGTGCTGCAATGAAGTTGGGGAACAAAGAAGAAAAGGTAAAACCTACTGGACAGCAGGTACCTTATCATCCCCCAGTATGTGAGGACGTGGTAAGTAATGGAGTCAAAATTAGGTGCCTTTACAATACCGGTTTGGATTTCGATTCTGTTGTGAGTGCGCACTTGGTGAACCGGATCAGTATACCACAGAAACAGTGGAGATTCAAGGGGCGACCAAGGACCTACCACTCATGAAACTTCCCATTGCAAGGATAACAGTGAAAACTCGCTATGTGGAAGGTATAATCAGAGCAGCAGTGATAGACGCACCCATTTACCCTCTGATATTGGGATGTCGTTATGTCTTCTTGGGGAATCCCAAGAGACCTGTGGTCCTGGCAGCAGCCCAGACCCATTCACAATCCAGAAAGGAAGAAGATGAGCCGATAAATACTCATCCAGAGGAGATGAGGAAGGCACAGGCTGAAGATAGTACACTCAAGCCTTGCTTTAAGAAATTTTCTAAATGCCACACACCTCCAAGCAAAGGGGATTATTATATGAAGAACAAATTGTTGTACAGGAAGACCGGAAATGGAACGAATGGTCACAGCCAACTGGTACTTCCAACTTCATATCGGGAGAGAGTGTTGGAATTAGGACATGCAGGTCCCTTTAGTGGTCACATGGGGATCATCGCAACCGGACAGCGTATAGCTTGTCATTATTTCTGGCCAGGGATAACGGAAGACATAAAGAGATATGTAAAATCCTGTCCAGAATGTCAGAGAGTAGCTCCGAAGCATTGGACTGCTCCAGCAACTCTAGGGGAAATGCCCATAGTGGGAACACCTTTTGAGAGAGTTGCAGTGGATATTGTGGGACCTCTCACTCGGACCAAGAGGAGGAACAGTTACATCCTTACTCTGGTGGACACTTGTTCTATGTGGGGAGAGGCGGTAGCCCTGTCGTCAATCGATTCGAAACATGTGGCTGAGGCATTACTTACTATATTCACGAGGTTAGGATTCCCGCATCGAATCTTGACTGATAACGGCTCTCAGTTCAAGGGGAAACTAACAGAAGAAGTTTTTAGGTTATTTCAAGCCAAGCACTTTCATTGTAGTCCGTATCACCTCCAAGGGAACGGTCAGGTAGAGAGGTTCAATGGGACTCTCATTTCTATCCTGAGAAAGCTGGCACATGAGAAACCTGATACGTGGGACCAATATTTGCCCGCTGCATTGTTTGCTTATCGGGAAGTTCCACATAATTCAACCGGGATGGCTCCCGCAACCCTGTTATTTGGGAGGCCAATAAAAGGTCCACTGGAAGCCTTATTAAGAACGTGGACAGATGAGAAGGCAGAAGAGACTGTTACCTCATCATACCAATATGTGAACGAACTGACCACTCGTTTAAAAATTAGTTGGAAACTGGCAAATGAAAATTTGAGACAAGCCAGGAAAAAGCATGCTGCTTATTATAACAAAAAAGCGAAGGATAGGGAGCTTGCTGTAGGGAAGAAGGTGCTTCTTCTTTTACCAGGCAGCAACAATAAACTTCAGATCGGATGGCAAGGTCCATATACGGTTTTGGAAAAGGTATCCAGAACAAATTACAAGATAGACAAAAAGGGAAAGGAAAAAGTCTATCATGTGAACCTTTTGAAGAAATATCTGGACAGACAAATCCAGGACGGAACACACTTAATGGCCTTGTCAATTGCAACCGAAATGAAAAATGAACCTCTCACCTCAGTTGAATATCCACTGAAGCCCAGTGAAACGTTTGAACAGGTGAAGATCAGTAATCACCTGACAAAATGACAAAGGGAGAGGATTCAAAAGGTCCTGGAGAAACATACAGACGTGTTAACGGATAAGCCGGGGCACACACATTTGTTGGAATATGATATGAAACTACTAGACCCAACACCCATCTGTATGAGGCCTTATTCTATTCCTTTCACTAAGGAAAAAGCTTTGAAAGAGGAGATAGATTATTTGTTACAAGAAGGGATTATTTCTCACAGTGAGTCTCCTTGTAGTTCCTTTGTGGTTTTGTTGCGGAAACCATCGGGAGAACATAGACTGTGCATAGATTACAGGAAACTGAATGCTGTCAAAGAAGATCAGGTGGATCCATTACCTGATACTACGCAACTTTTTGCCAGGCTGAACAAGGCAAAATATTTTTCCAAGGTGGATCAAATTCCAGTAAAGTCTGAGGTTCGACCTTACTTAGCATTTAGCACCTCGGAAGGTCATTATGAGTTCAACATGCTACCGTTTGGGTTGAAAAATGCCCCGAGTGTGTTTTCTAGGATGATGCGAAAATTGTTGGATCCCCTGAAAAATCCATGTATCTCGAATTTCATGGATGATATCCTCATTGCTACTGAAACTTTTGAGGAACATGTTAACTCTTTGAATATGCTGTTTGATAGTCTCAGAGAGGCTAACTTGACTGCTAGACCAACAAAATGTTGTATTGGGTGTAAAGAGTTGGAATTCTTGGGACATGCCGTACAACAGGGTAGCAAAACCCCTGACCCCAAGAATCTGGAGAAATTGAAAAGAGCACCTAGGCCACAAACAAAGAAAGATGTGCGATCTTTTGTGTCATTGTGTGGTTTCTACCAAAAGTACATTAAACATTTTAACTCTATATGTGCTCCTCTGACGGATTTAACTCGAAAGGGACAACCTGATACAATAAATTGGTCTGCACAGTGTGAATTGGCTTACCAGGAGTTAAAAGAAAAACTCACAAGCAGGCCAGTATTGCAATTGCCTGACTTGAATCAAGAATTTGTCGTGAGAAGTGACGCAAGCAATGTGGGCCTGGGCGCTACATTGTTGCAAAGGTCCTCCTCACAAGATGGGGAATTGAACCCAGTCGCTTATGCAAGCCGCAAGTTGAACAAGGCGGAAAAAAATTATTCAACAAGGGAGAAAGAATGTTTGGCGTTAATATGGGATATTAAAAAATTTTAGATTTATCTATATGGCAGGACATTTGTGGTCCAAACGGATATTTCACCTCTCGTATTCCTGTCACAAGCCAAGCATGAAAATTCCAGATTATTAAGATGGTCATTATTATTACAGCCATACTCATTTCCGATTGAATATATTCCCGGCACTCAGAACGTCGGTGCAGATGTTTTGAGTAGACAACCTTGTGATGAAAATCAGAAGAAAACGTAGCACTTTATTTGCGCTGAGTTATCTCACAGATTGTAACCTGCAATGGATGCATGTTTTAGGAAGGGAGGTGTGTAGTAAAATCTGTGAGATAATCGCTTATTTCAGTAAGATTTTAGTCCTATGATGAATAAATACACCAGCCCTCGGGTGTCTGACTGGTTTCATCTTCAACGCCAGTAGGGCGATGCCCTTTGTGCGGTGGGAATGCTAACACAATGACCCGCCGTAAATCTAACACGCTTTAGTTTCGGTTTCGAAAACGTACAATAAACATTTCAACATCTCGCAGATCTGCTGCACGAAACGGGGGAAAAGCTTGTAATTAACGACTTGCCAGAACTGTGAGACCAAACTGGCGTTTGAATTAACGTAATATGTTAACTTTAACACTAACATTTGTAATAATTCGGACATTTTACAGTAGTAAGAACGAGACGATTGTAATAATTAACGCAAAACACTACCAAAGTTTGAAAAACCCCTCTTCGCTCTGCACGCGGTCTCTTTAATATATACACGCTGTGGGCAAAGCCAGCAGAGGCAAACACACAGACAAATTTTCATTTCCTCCTAGCGGTAATATTCTGACGTCACTCAAACTAGTTGGTTTATTTGAATAGTGAGGAAAATGTTAGAGACGGGGGGAAGATGGCCGACTTATGTAAAAGTTAATTTTGACGATTGACAGTGACAAAATTGAAAATCTAAACCATACTGAAGCTGACCATAAAAATCATATGGTAGTATAGCTTAGAGTCCCCGGAGCAAAAATATGTTTTAAAAAATATGGTAGTTCAAGTATTAGCCAAGTTATTGAGAAAATACTAAATGTCTACGAACGCTTGACCGGACAGACTGTTGTTCTTGCTCGTTACACATAACGTTATTGGGGACGCTAGTTTAAAAAAAAGAGGCATTGTAGTAATTCCAAATTATTCAAATTTTAAAAGAAAACTTTAACCACCGTCTTATTCATTTCTTTTAGTGAGTTAAAGTGTATTGTGTTGATGTACCGTCATCTTCATTTCACCCCTAGACACTAGAGACATCATACACCAGCCACTAGAATCAAAATACTGACTGTGTGAGATCTAGGGAGGTAGCGTTAGGTACCCTGATCAATATATCATCATCATCATACTGACTGTGTGAGATCTAGGGAGGTAGCGTTAGGTTCCCTGATCAATATATCATCATCATCATCATTCATTTATAGTCAGGGACCTACATGTGCTTGACCTCACACAGTTACCACAGACACAACTATCTTTCTTGTTAGGTATAACATCTTAACCTCCCCAGCAAGATTACATTTGCTACCGGGAGGATGAAGCTGCCGATCGCACTAAGTGGCGATGCTATTTACGGCGCCACCTCAGATTGGGCGAAAAGAGGCTCACACAACAAGCAGAGGAGAAGAGAAAACGTCGAAAATAAGCAGCTGAGGGCTGCCACCTCCAGGACGCATTCCCATAGTCAGTTATGACTGAAGGGGCTGTTATTATTATATTATTATTATGTACTAAATTAAAATACTCATAATATAAAAGATGGAGTGAATATGTTGAGCTGTATTTCACACTTCTTCTTCTTCTTTGATCCTTAGCCGCCGACCGTCAAAGCAGTCAGTGGCCATCACGCCTAGTGGCGTCTTGTAGGGCAACAACAAATTGATTCCACTTTGCTCGGTCGGTGGCCATCCTTCGTACAGTGCCCCAACTCTGGTTCATTCTTTGCATCTCAGCCCCCACAGTCCTCCGCCAGGTTGTTTTTGGTCGGCCTCTCTTTCGTTTTCCTTCTGGGGTCCAAAGCATAGCTGTTCTTGTGATGGCATCGGGGTCTCTTCTGAGGACATGACCAACCCTGCTCCAGCGTCTGCCAGCTATGATGGTGTGCATGTCCTCTTGCTTGCTACGAGTAAGCAGATCTTGGTTAGTGATGATATTTGGCCAAAAGATTCGGTGAATTTTTCTTAGGCATGTTGTGTGAAAAGAGGACAATTTCGACATTTCCTTCTCTGTAACTCTCCAGCATTCCGCACCATAGAGAAGCAGAGAAAGCACACAGCTCTGTTATAATCTTAATTTTGTGCTTGTGCTGTATTGGGAGGACTTCCAGATGTTGTTTAGGCTAAAGAAGGCTGTTCTTGCCTTATTCATTCTGACATTGATGTCTCCGCCTCGCCCCGCCGTCTGGTGTTACTATGCTTCCTAGGTA
The DNA here is from genome assembly GCA_024509875.1 of Oreohelix idahoensis. Taxonomy (NCBI): domain Eukaryota; kingdom Metazoa; phylum Mollusca; class Gastropoda; order Stylommatophora; family Oreohelicidae; genus Oreohelix; species Oreohelix idahoensis. The sequence goes on from JAMPIV010016434.1 coordinate 70,918, forward strand.
TGTGAAGGTATCTGTCTGTACCAATTGCTTATTCCTTACTGATATGGGCTCAGGGTTGCTCACATTGAGCGTCATGACCTCAGACTTCTTTAAATTGATATTCAAGCCCACCTGCTGGCTAAACTTATTAAGTCTATCCGTTTTTTCCTGGATGTGTTGATGTGAATGTGCTAGTAGTGCAATGTCATCTGCATATTCCAGATCTTCCAATGTAGAAAATGTTGTCCATCTTTTTCCTCTTGGACTGCCCTCTGTTGTCTGGCGCATCACCCAGTCTATGACTGTTAAAAATAGAGTGGTTGATAAGGGGCATCCCTGTCGTACTCATGTCTTCACCTCAAAGGTTAGGTTGCTCTGCCCAACACTACACGTAAAGTTGGCATAGAGGCTTTTTATGATTGACACTATGCAGCATGGAATTCCATAAGCCCTCAGTATTTTCCATAAACTGTCCCTATGTATGCTGTCGAAAGCCTTTTCAAAATCAAGTAATTAATGTAAAGCTGTCTTTGCCATTCTGAGCACTGCTCTATAATGTTCCTGAGAGTGAATATATGATCTACACATCTCCTGTTTTTTTCTAAATCCTGCTTGTTCTTTCCTCAGTTTGTGGTCTACTGCCTTTGAAATTCTCTGTATAATTATCCTGCCTAGTATTTTGCTGGAAACTGAGAGAAGAGTGATTCCTCTCCAATTATTGCAGTCTGCAAGATCTCCCTTCCTGGGCAATTTGACAATTATTCCTTTGTTCCACTCTGATGGTGTTGTCCCCGTTTTCACACACAATATTGTTATTTCTTATGATGCAACCGCAAAAGCAATTTCATTCTGCTTTCGAGTTTTAGCAAGAACCACATTAATAAGACATATTTTTCCGTCCGACCTGGCGCACTAGGAAGGAATAGTCCATTATTTCCTTTTTTAACGTGTTTACTACTTTTCTTCTTTGCACGCTCCGTTCAAAGATATATATATACATTGTTGCTTGCTTTTTTTTCTGTGACATTTTTCATATTGTGTATGTTCCGTGTGCTGTATTATTCCACTCGAATATGTTTTTATATTTTAATTATTATTATCTTTACTGGCATGCTTTCAATAGTGGTTGGAGGTTTGTTAATGTCAATCTGTGTCTCTCTGGGGGAGCCTACTACAGTAGAACTAATGTAAAAGCAAGCAAAAGGGCCAGCAAAGTTTTGTTAGCATCGTTATTTTTTAATGTTTTGTTCATTTCAGATCTCATTTTGGCGAGGCTCGTTTAGTTCAACCTAGACTCTGGGTCCGTCAGTTTTATTATGTCGATTGTTGAATATGAAACAGCCGGTTGTCTGACATAATTCAATTACTAACTATATTACTAACTAACTTTTAAATAACCTTTGTCTCCTTTTGGTGAGGAATGCTCCGTTCGAATTAGACACATGGTCCGTCGGTTACATTAGGGTGTATTTATTATTTGGGTGCATGTCCAACCATAAAAAGACGTTACGTTCAGGGTGCACTTGGTTAAAATAAGTTTAACTTAAAATCCACTTTTCAAAAGTAATCTTAATAAATTTATATTGTATTGTCAAACAAACAGAAATGCCACACAAAACTAACCTTTTTTCTTTAATTTTCACTTAAAGTATGTATATATGTTCCAGACAATTTTATCGTTATTAGATGGGACAGTAAACCCACAGACTTCTCTAATAAATTGTTAGATTTGTCCACAAGTAACGAACACAACGCTGAGGGAAATAATCATTAAATAGTTTGATTTTTTTTATAGTGTCTTTTACTTTTCTTTGTAGCACGCTCATTTCAACCATTTACCATATACATGGAGCTGTTGGTTATTTCAGGACGTGTATCATTTAGAGAATAGGAATGGCCAAGGCCACATTCAACAACATGAAACATATACTGACATCAAAACAGTTATCTCACAAATTAAAACTGAGAATCAAAAAGTGTTATATATATTCTGCCTTTCTGTATGGGGTAGAAACATGGACGATGTATAAGCATTTGGAAGAGAGAATTGAGGCTCTTGAAATGTGGATATATGAAAGAATGGGGCGTATCTCATGGAAAGAGAAGACAACAAATAAGGAGGTCCTAGAAAATCTAGGTATGAAAAGAGAACTAATGAGGGAGATCAAAGTTCGGCAGCTAAAATACTTTGGCCACATAAAAAAGGCATAACACCTTGCAGAAGACCATAATAGAAAGGAGAGGTGAAGGCAAACGTGCAAGGGGAAGACAGCGCTATAAGTGGGAAGATAACATCAAGAGATGGACAGAGAAGAGCCTATCAGAGTGCACCACCAAGACAAGAGACAGAAGACGTTGGAGATCCTTTACAGCCAACTTTCGTTGTGAAGATGGCAGCTGATGATGATCATTTAGTCTGATATGTTTGTTGGTTGTTTATATTCAATGCTTTGTACTGTATTATTTCCTTACGAGGGTGTTTTTTTTTTACTTTTTAGTTATAGTTCATGTAGTGAAATTGACAGAGATACAACGGTAAAATACCTCCAAAGATAACATGTAAGGATAAAAACATAATGCGTAGGCTGCTGATAGTACATGATCGCCCAGACCGCGGGTCATCACCCTCCATAAAAATTGACTTGCTAGACAGGAGGGGAACGGCGGATAAAAAGGAAAAAATATGACTGGAAAGATTGCGTGAGACTAGAAAGGCTAAGGAGACGCAATTGGGGGGGGGGGGAGGGGGGGGGGGGGGAGGTGGGGAAACGGAGGGAAATAGTCACGTTTCCCCAAGTTGACATTAAGTAAGGAACTCGACAGAAGGGACCTTGGATATGTTACGCCACAGTCATTTATTGGTCGCTTTTGCGATACCAAGCCTTTGATTTGAATTCAGCGCAGAACGCAGATGTTTGGAATATTACAAAAATTAAAAAGTAACTTTTTCGTAATATTAATGTTAGGAATATAAAAATTAGCTGGCCGGATGGCCCATTCTGAGCAGTGAACTAATATGTTCTTAATTTTACAGACGGATAGATAATATTGAAGATAATGACAAAAGACAGTGTTGTTCACATCAGCGACAGACTGTATGGAATAAAAAAGTGTCGCTATTTGCACAAAAAAACACGACCTTGAGACGCAGGTGTTCAAATCTACTTAGTAGGGAAGCGAAGGGACATTGGTGGGAGCTGTGTCTAAATATAACTTTTAACGACAAAATTTTGGAGGGGAGAGAAAGGTTGGTTCAAAAATCAAGTACGTTTTTGAAAAAAAAAACAAGTAGAGACGGACAGACTAACAGATAAACATCCATACTTGACTGAAGCATGACTGAAATGACTTTAGGGTAGGAAATTTGAATTTGAAATAAACCTAGGCAGTGATTGGCCACAGACAATCATTTTATCGGCGCTCAGACGCGCAAGTGGGGCCATTCCTCAATAGTTGTTCGATGATAGACACAGTATTTTAAAGTGTGGTGATTTCCAAATGAAAGAAAGTGAAATAAGTTCAGGGACGCCATACTATAGCCAGCAGCTCAGCTGAGTTTTGCTAGCATTTCTGTGTTCTTTATTCATAATCTGAGCTGTGAGTTTCAGTTGTCAACAAGGCGGTGTCCATTCAGTTGGTGATTTTACTCGAGTGTATCTGTGCAGTACGTTGTGACAGAGACCACTATTATTGCCCGCCAGCACGGAGAGGTGGGACCACCAGATTTCAGCACCAGAGCTACATATGCAAGTTGAGTGAGCCTCTGGTCTGCTGGAAGTTCACCAACGCCTTTTAGTTACTAATACCCCATAAAATTCCTGCAATTTACTGGACACTGTGTAGTCAATATAGACAGGTGTGATGAGGCCACCCCAACAGCACAAGCATTAACTATCCTCCCAAGTAGATGACTACTAGAACATTTTAATAAAACTAACTAGTCTAGTACTTATATATGTACACTCTTGCATTTATTATGTAACATTCCATGCATTTCTTTCATAATTTTTAAATCCTTTTTTTTAAAAAAAAAAAAAAAGTTCTGGTCAACATAAAACTTGATCCAGAACAAATAAATGTAATATAATTCTATCAAAAATTTTACACTCTTGAGTTAGTTCAGTGTATTATAATATTTGTTAAATATTATTAGTCTGCTTAAATATCTGTGGGTGTATCCATAACTATCACACCACATTACATATCATTACCCTAGACATTTTACATAGCTACATTCATTAAGAAAAAAAAAAAATTGAGTGTGAGGTCGTAGTGGTAGCAAGAAAGGCCTTCTGACAATTCACAACTACATTTTATCTCAGGAGCCTTCACAGCTGGCCTCATACATTACATTTAGTAATATCACCATCATACAATACCATCAAACCCACTACATACATTGGGGTCTTGTCCAGGGATAATTAGCCCAACAGTAATATTAGGATCTCCTGGTTGGAGAAATAAAATTAGGGGAAAAAAAATTGTGAAATTCCCTTTAAAATTAAAAGTGTCCCTGCAGATAAAAGTTGGTGAATCTTCACAGCCAGTGATAATTAATTAGTTAACTGGTTAGTTAGAATTAGTTAGACTATAGTCATAAGAAGTACTTAGTGTATTTACTGGTTAGAGATTTAGCTTGTATATTATTATATTGTCTGAAAAGTATGGCGGAGCTAGCAAAATTCCGATCAGCTGCTGTGCTGACCGCAAAGGAGATGGGAATGGATGGTCAGATTTTAATTCAATATGTAACGGCTGAATGTGATAAATATATTGAAAGGGAAGATAGAAAGGTAGCTGAAGAGAAGAGGTTACAAATTGAGGCTGATAGAGAAATTAAGAGGCTGCAGATTGAGGCAGAAGAAAAACGACAGCAAAGGGAGGCAGAAGAAAAAAGGTTGACTGCCGAAAGGGAGGCAGAAGAAAAAAGGTTGACTGCCGAAAGGGAGGCAGAAGATAGAAGGTTGCAAAGGGAGCACGAATTACGACTAAGGGAGCTGGAATTACAAGGCCCGGCTCCTGAAAATGGTGCCAGCCCTTTTGCCTCAGATGCTACGCCCAGTCTGGGAGCCTCAAACTCAGCTATGGGGTTTCATTTAGACCATTTTGTTGAAAAAGACGATGACATAGAGGGGTACCTAGGACGTTTTGAGTTATTAGCTACTACATATGGGTTAGAGAGAGAGAGGTGGAGTTTAAAGCTATCACAGGGATTGAGAGGTACTTCTTATGAAGTATTTGCCAAAATGAACAGGGAAGACCAAGACAATTATGACATGTTAAAGCAGGCTTTGTTATTAAGGTACGAGAAGAATGGTGAATTTTATCGTAAGAAATTTAGAAATGCCAAACTGTTGTCTGGGGAGACATACCACCAATTCTCTGCTAGACTAGAAACCTATTTGGAGAAATGGACGGCTCTGGGGAAGACCCAAGATCTTAAAGAAATGATCATGATTGAGCAATTGAGAGAGTCCATGGCTCCAGACATGAGAAAATTTCTCATGGAACAAGGTGCAGAGAAGTTGGGGGAAATTTTAAATGTTGCTGAGAGGTATCAGGCAGCTCAGGCAGAGGTAAGTGGTGCTAAAAAGAAGCACATAGACAATTTTAAAGCTCCACAGCAATTTAATAAATTTGATAATAGAGAGCAGGGAAATAAAGGTAGGACAAACTTTGAGCGGCCAAGAAATGACTATCGCGACAGAAACTCACAGTTCAATGACCAAAAGTTCAATGAAAGAAAACCGTTGAACCAAGGAAAAAGATGGTGTAAATGGTGCAAGAAGGATAACCATAACACCGAATTTTGTAGAAGGAAACCTTCAAACATTGCTGCAATGAAGTCGGGGACGCGAAGATTAAAGGTTAATCCTAATGGACAACAGGAACCTTATCACCCCCCAGTTTGTGAGGATGTTATTTGTAATGGGGTCACCATAAGGTGCCTTTATGATACAGGTTTGGATTATGATTCAGTTGTGAAGTCTAGCCTAGTGGACCCAAGTCAGTATACCACAGAAACAGTGGAAATACAAGGGGCGACTAAGGACATACCACTCATGACACTTCCCATCGCAAGGATAACGGTGAAAACTCGCTATGTGGAGGGAGAAATCAGAGCAGCAGTGATAGATGAACCAATCTACCCTCTGATATTGGGGTGTAGATACGTCTTCTTGGGGAATCCCGAGAAACCTGTGATCATGGCGACAGTGCAGACCAGGTCACAGAAGAAGGAGGAAGAAGGTGAACCTATAAATGCTCATCCAGAGGAGATGAGGAAGGCGCAGGCTGAGGATAGGACACTCAAGCCCTGTTTTAAAAAATTGCCCAAATGCCACACACCTCCGAGCAAGGGGGAATATTTCATGAAGAACAAACTCTTATACAGGAAGGCCGGAACTGGAACAAATGGTCACAACCAGCTGGTTCTTCCCACTTCATATAGAGATAAAGTGATGGAACTCGGGCATGCGATTCCCTTCAGTGGTCACATGGGGATCAGCGCCACAGGACAGCGTATAGCTTGTCATTACTTCTGGCCAGGGATAACGGAGGATATAAAAAGATATGTCAAATCCTGCCCAGAATGTCAAAGGGTAGCTCCAAAGCACTGGACTGCTCCTGCAACTCTAGGGGAAATGCCCATAGTGGGAACACCTTTTGAGAGGGTTGCAGTGGATATTGTAGGACCTCTCACTCGGACCAAGAGGAGGAACAGTTACATCCTTACTCTGGTGGACACTTGTTCTATGTGGGGAGAGGCGGTAGCCCTGCCATCAATTGATTCAAAACATGTAGCAGAGGCACTACTTACAATATTTACCCGATTAGGATTCCCGCATCAAATCTTGACGGATAATGGTTCTCAGTTCAAGGGGAAACTAACGGAAGAAGTTTTTAAGCTATTTCAAGCCAGACACTTTCATTGTAGTCCGTACCATCCACAAGGGAACGGCCAGGTAGAGAGGTTCAACGGGACTCTCATTTCTATCCTGAGAAAGCTGGCACACGAAAAACCGGATCTGTGGGATCAATTCCTGCCCGCCGCATTGTTTGCGTACCGGGAGGTACCACATAGTTCAACCGGGATGGCTCCCGCAACTCTGCTATTTGGGAGGCCAATAAAAGGTCCATTAGAAGCTCTATTAAGGACCTGGACAGATGAGAAGGCGGAAGAGACTGTTACCTCATCGTATCAATACGTGAACGAACTGACCACTCGTTTGAAAGCTGGATGGAAACTGGCAAATGATAATTTGAAGCAAGCCAGGAAGAAACATGCAGCATATTTTAATAGGAAGGCAAAGGACAGGGAACTGGCAGTCGGAGAGAAGGTGCTGCTTCTACTACCCGGAAGCCAGAATAAATTACAAATTGGTTGGCAAGGTCCATATACGGTTCTAGAGAAGGTGTCTAGAACAAACTATAAAATTGACAAAAAGGGGAAGGAGAAAGTTTATCATGTAAACCTGTTAAAGAAGTATCTGGACAGACCACTCCAGGAAAGCACCCCCTTATTGACCTTGGCTATTGCAACCCAGATGCAAAAAGAACCACTCACCTCACATGAATACCCATTACATCCTTGTGAAACCGCAGCACAGGTAAAAGTCAGTAAGCACCTGACTAAAAACCAGAGGGAGAGAGTTCAACAGGTTCTGGAGGAACATACAGATGTATTAACAGATAAACCAGGCCATACAAATTTGCTACAGTATGACATGAAACTGGTAGACTCAAACCCAATCTGTATGAGAGCCTATTCTATTCCGTTCGCGAAGGAGAAGGCATTGAAGGAAGAAATAGAGTATTTGTTGAAGGAGGGGATTATTTCGCACAGTGAATCATCTTTTAGTTCTAGTGTCGTTTTGTTGAGAAAACCGTCTGGGGAACACAGACTGTGCATAGATTACAGGAAACTGAATGCTGTCACAGAAGGACAAGTGGATCCATTACCAGACACAAAACAGTTATTTGCCAGACTGAACAAGGCAAAATACTTTTCAAAGGTGGATCTTAGTAAAGGCTATTACCAGATCCCAGTGAAGCCTGAAGTGAGACCTTATTTGGCTTTTAGCACTTCGGATGGACATTATGAATTCAATATGCTACCATTCGGACTGAAAAATGCTCCGAGTGTGTTTTCAAGGATGATGCGCAAATTGTTGGATCCCCTGAATAACCCATGTATCACGAATTTCATGGATGATATTCTCGTCGCCACAGAGACATTTGAAGAACACATTGAAGCTCTGGAGATGTTGTTTGATAGACTTCGGGAGGCGAACTTAACTGCTAGGCCAACAAAATGTTGTATTGGATGCAAAGAGTTGGAATTCTTGGGACACACTGTATATCAGGGTAATATGACCCCTGATCCTAGAACTTGGAAAAACTGCAGAGAGCACCTAGGCCGCAAACAAAAAAGGACGTGCGATCATTTGTGTCGTTATGCGGATTTTATCAGAAATACATCAAGAATTTTAACGCTATTTGTGCTCCTCTGACTGATCTGACTCGCAAGGGACTTCCAGATAAAATTATTTGGACTGCACAATGTGAACTAGCGTTCCAAGAGTTAAAGGAAAAACTCACTAGCAAGCCTATTCTCAAACTGCCTGATTTGACACAGGACTTTGTCTTAAGAACCGATGCAAGTAATGTAGGACTAGGAGGGGCTTTGTTGCAAAGATCATCTTCACCTGATGGGGAACTGAAACCAGTCGCTTATGCAAGCCGTAAATTGAATAAGGCGGAACAAGGATACTCCACAAGCGAAAAAGAATGTTTAGCGTTAATCTGGGCAATAAAGAAGTTTCAAATCTATCTGTATGGTAGGACTTTTGTGGTGGAGACGGACCATCAGCCTCTCGTATTCTTATCTCAGGCTAAGCATGAAAACGCAAGATTGCTGAGGTGGTCTTTATTGCTTCAACCTTATCAGTTCAGTATCCAATATATCCCAGGCAAATTGAATGTCGGTGCAGATTTCCTCAGTCGGCACCCCTGTGATCAAAATTAGAGTAGTGGCAGACGTGAGGAGTAATATTACCTATGTGTATCGCTGGTTTTGGAACTTGCCATAGGCATGTTTTCAAGTGGGGAGATGTGTAGTGAAATTGACAGAGATACAACGGTAAAATACCTCCAAAGATAACATGTAAGGATAAAAACATAATGCGTAGGCTGCTGATAGTACATGATCGCCCAGACCGCGGGTCATCACCCTCCATAAAAATTGACTTGCTAGACAGGAGGGGAACGGCGGATAAAAAGGAAAAAATATGACTGGAAAGATTGCGTGAGACTAGAAAGGCTAAGGAGACGCAATTGGGGGGAAACGGAGAAAAGTCACGTTTCCCAAGTTGACATAAAGTAAGGAACTCGACAGAAGGGACCTTGGATATGTTACGCCACAGTCATTTATTGGTCGCTTTTGCGATACCAAGCCTTTGATTTGAATTCAGCGGCAGAACGCAGATGTTTGGAATATTACAAAAATTAAAAAGTAACTTTTTTCGTAATATTAATGTTAGGAATATAAAAATTAGCTGGCCGGATGGCCCATTCTGAGCAGTGAACTAATATGTTCTTAATTTTACAGACGGATAGATAATATTGAAGATAATGACAAAAGACAGTGTTGTTCACATCAGCGACAGACTGTATGGAATAAAAAGTGTCGCTATTTGCACAAAAAAAACACGACCTTGAGACGCAGGTGTTCAAATCTACTTAGTAGGGAAGCGAAGGGACATTGGTGGGAGCTGTGTCTAAATATAACTTTTAACGACAAAATTTTGGAGGGGAGAGAAAGGTTGGTTCAAAAATCAAGTACGTTTTTTTGAAAAAAACAAGTAGAGACGGACAGACTAACAGATAAACATCCATACTTGACTGAAGCATGACTGAAATGACTTTAGGGTAGGAAATTTGAATTTGAAATAAACCTAGGCAGTGATTGGCCACAGACAATCATTTTATCGGCGCTCAGACGCGCAAGTGGGGCCATTCCTCAATAGTTGTTCGATGATAGACACAGTATTTTAAAGTGTGGTGATTTCCAAATGAAAGAAAGTGAAATAAGTTCAGGGACGCCATACTATAGACAGCAGCTCAGCTGAGTTTTGCTAGCATTTCTGTGTTCTTTATTCATAATCTGAGCTGTGAGTTTCAGTTGTCAACAAGGCGGTGTCCATTCAGTTGGTGATTTTACTCGAGTGTATCTGTGCAGTACGTTGTGACAGAGACCACTATTATTGCCCGCCAGCACGGAGAGGTGGGACCACCAGATTTCAGCACCAGAGCTACATATGCAAGTTGAGTGAGCCTCTGGTCTGCTGGAAGTTCACCAACGCCTTTTAGTTACTAATACCCCATAAAATTCCTGCAATTTACTGGACACTGTGTAGTCAATATAGACAGGTGTGATGAGGCCACCCCAACAGCACAAACATTAACTATCCTCCCAAGTAGATGACTACTAGAACATTTTAATAAAACTAACTAGTCTAGTACTGATATATGTACACTCTTGCATTTATTATGTAACATTCCATGCATTTCTTTCATAAATTTTAAATCCTTTTTTTTTAAAAAAAGTTCTGGTCAACATAAAACTTGATCCAGAACAAATAAATGTAATATAATTCTATCAAAAATTTTACACTCTTGAGTTAGTTCAGTGTATTATAATATTTGTTAAATATTATTAGTCTGCTTAAATATCTGTGGGTGTATCCATAACTATCACACCACATTACATATCATTACCCTAGACATTTTACATAGCTACATTCATTAAGAAAAAAAATTGAGTGTGAGGTCGTAGTGGTAGCAAGAAAGGCCTTCTGACAATTCACAACTACATTTTATCTCAGGAGCCTTCACAGCTGGCCTCATACATTACATTTAGTAATATCACCATCATACAATACCATCAAACCCACTACAGTTCAGTCTGTTGTATTGTTCAGAAGTTTGGTTGTGTCTATACCGGCATGCATTTAACATTGGTGGAGGTTTATTTATGTACTTTTTGTACTGCATATTATTAATTCTTTATGATGACAATGCTTTGTTACTACTGTTGGTGTTGTAAAAATTATTCTGAGTTTACTTTCCGAATAATTTGTTTCATTCATGCTGTTGTCTTTTAAATTGTTGCTGTTGTTTTGGTGACATATTGTGTTAATAAATTGTGTAGTGCTTGTGGGGACTTGGTGCCCATTACATTTTCCACAATTAGTTTTTGCGAGCAAATGAGTTGGTAAGCTCTCCAGACCATGTACTCCCTGCTCCGCCGCTAGGAGCGCAAGAAGACAGGAGCAGGAGGAGGAGGAGGGATTCTATTTTGCAGTTTTTGCAATAATCTTTTTTGTTTTGTCTGTGTGGGTCGTATATCTTGCATTCCAGCAAAAAAGTATTTAATGATAATAGGTTCATAACAATCTTCACAGACGGGTGCATCTAATCTAAAGTAGCCGGTAACAAATTTGAGCGACAGTAATTTTAATATTAAAAAACTGGGGGAAAAAAAACTCTAATACACCAAGGCAAGGCCATTTAATGGTTAAAATGCTTGGGTTCAATTCCCGGCAAAGAATTTTAAAAAAAAATAATAATTTAGTCATTTGTCTTCAATGTTTATAAGTGTGTTGTTCTTAATTATAGTTCCATAATGTCTGTGCGTGTTGACGGGCTTACTTGCTCAGTGGAAGGTGAAAAGTGGAAGGACATGGAAAGAAAAAAACTGAAATCGAATAAATGATACCGTTCTTACATAAGACAGAAATCACAAACCATAATTTTTTGTTGTGGATGCTTCTGTTGTTGACGGGTTACTTGCTAATGAGTGTCCGATTAGCTTACCTCTCGCAGCAAAGACACTGGGTTCCGAAACACGGTAGCGTTACTCTCCAGCTTAAATATATGTAAATGGGTTCCTGACTCTGCTTTTGAATTAGTGAAAGAAAAGGCAACGAAGAAGGGAGCTGATCACCCCCACCTTTCGGAGTTGGACCTAATATAATGAAGTCTCTAACACTTTACTCCACTGTGGTAGTATCTGCTATGGCCTATGGGACTGCATTTACCTTTTTTTTTAACTTCCTAGTAATGAAATAAAACTCTAGAACTACAATGGTCCGGTTGAATTCTCATAATTCCCGCTGCGTGATTGAAGTGTAACCTATTTTAAAATTGTTGCAATTCTCACTTACATTCACTGGATATACTTGCTGACTTAGTCGTTCCTCTTCTACACTGGAGTGTAGAGGTTTGCCAGAGAGAACACCATATTATCTTATCGGCTGTCTTCCTCCTGGCCTGGTTCCAATCTAGTACTCAGTCCTTCAGAGATTGTCTAATGTTGTCCTTACAGCGACCTCTTGGTCGTCCTGGAGGTCTGGATCCGTGTCTCCTAGTTTCTCATATTTTTTGTGGTAGCCTATCTTCTCCCATTTTGCAGACATGGTAAAACCATCGTGATTTGGGACTATTCTACTAGGGTCGGGAAAGTTGGGTTTTGAGGCTATGACGTAAAGTCTGGTTTCGCACCATGTCTTTTCTTGTTATTTCAACCATGTTGGGTGATTATTTTAGCTCGTAGCTTTTGCAAGTTAATTTATAACTATCTAATATTGATACGAAAGTTAATGTCCAGGGTTCTTTCTTTACGTGCCTGGCAAACAAGTATTAGTTTACTTTTGGTGCACACATCTCTTTCTCCAAAGAAAGTAATAACTGCTGGGTAACGGATTATAACTTTAATAAACATGAAGAACTTCACAATAGTCCCATTGATGTGGTCAGGCAATTAGTATACAGCCAAGATTAATAATAATAATAGTCACTCATATGTATGAAACAATCCTTTCAATCGTGAAATATGAAATACAGTTGTTTACTTTCAATATACTGAATGCTGTATTCATGAATATATATTATGGGCCATACACACACACCTAGATACAAATCTCCACTGCCAAACGGCTGGAAAATCAATCACTCGTTTTTCCATACACTTTTCTGCTAAACTCTCTTCTCTTTTTGCACACGCCTCGTTAGCAATCCTTTCCTGCAATTTGCGAGCTTGTCACACTGCCAGTCTCATCAGGTGACATAGAGTGTCTAGTGGACTGGGGTAGTGAAGCGGTGTTCTGGGCATTCAAACTAACTGCATTTCTAACTCCCAACAAACCACCTTCCTCAGAAACCTCATTTCTGAGGCTTGGAGATGGCTTTTGTGGGTTGCAGTCATTGCCCAAGACTCGCATCCATAAGGCAAGACTGGATCATAGGTGGAGCGGTGTACAACCATCTTTGTCTTCTTGTCAACTTCTCTTTTGCTGAAGAATCCTCGACTTATGGTCTGAAAATGTCTTCCAGCTACTGCTATATATAAACTGGATATATACAAACCAAATGTCAAAGTGACGATCAATAAATCAAGGGGCTTGACATATGTCTTGGGCCTGACTATGAAGAAGTCATAGGAGGAAGATGAAACTCGGCACATTCAAAGTTTATCATATTTGCACTAAATGTATGAATTTTGCGTTTGTTTCTTCAATTGGTTTTCCCGCTACGGTGCACGGCGCAATGTACCCTATTGACCGGACCTGCTGCTCCAAAGATTTGACAAAACAATGGAAAAGAAGGAGGCCAGAGCTGTGATAAAATTTCTGATGTTTCAGGGAAAACACCTACAGAAATACACAGGGAGATGGAACCAGTGTTTCGTGATTCTTGTCCTTCATATACTTCGATAAAAAACTGGTGTCAACGGTTTTTTTTTGCGGTCGCTCAAATGTTGCTGATCTGCCAAGATCTGGTAGACCAGCGTCAGAGTGCAACGATGAAAATGCAACAAGAGTGAAGAAAATCATTGACCAGGATCGAAAATGACAATTGTGGAGATAGCTAGTAGAGTAAAACTGAATGAAAGAACAGTTTATAGAATTTTACACAAAAGACTGAACATGAGAAAAGTGTGTGCCTGGGTTCCGTGACTGTTGACACGTGAACAGAAGCAAACGAGGGTAAATTGCTGTCAACAGTTGCTCAAAAAGTGTCAGTCAAAAAACTTTTTGGAGACCATGGTGACAGTAGATGAGACTTGGGTACACCATTATGACCCTGAATCCAAAATTGCCAGCATGCAATGGAAAACCCCAGGCTCCCCAACACCTGTCAAGCCGAGAGCGCAGAAATCTGCAGGAAAAGTGATGCTGACTGTTTTTTGGGACGCCAAAGGTGTCCTGTTGAAAGATTATCTGCCTCGTGGCAACACAGTTAATGGACAGTACTTTGCAGATTTTCTCACCAAACTAAGAAAGGTTGTGACCAGGAAACCAGGGATAACGTGCACTCAAATCTTCCTTTGCTTCAAGACAACGCGCCCTCTCACAAAGCACGGCTTGTGCAGCTAGCAGCCAACGATTTGAATATTGAAATTCTTCCACACCCACCATATTCTCCAGGTTTGGCTCCATCAGACTTTTTTCTATTCCCAAATCTTAAAAAACAGCTAAAAGGAAATCATTTTGACAGCGATGAAGAAGTTATACTGGCTTGTGATGACTGGTTTAGTTTGAAAAATAGGGTGTTTTACTCCCAAGGTCTTTTCAAGGTCAAGCAGAGATGGCAGAAGTGTGTCAATTCAGACGGTGGCTATATTGAAAAGGAATAAACACTACACAAAATTTCAGCTCTCTGTGACATGTCCTTCATGGTCAGGCCCAAGACTTATGTCAAGCCCCTTGTACTATTTGACAAATACGTTTAATTAATTAATTTAATTATTTTTTTAAGTACAAACATACAAACAAAGAAACAAACAACAACAAAAAAGAAAAGAAAGCAAGAAAAACAAACAAACAAAATCTGAAATGGCCAGTACATTGACTACACAAGAGACAGCAAACAGTTCTGTCCAGTACGAGTTAAGCAAACAGGATCTCACGTTGTGTCGTAATGTTATAATGGCATAGCATTTTATGCAATGAAATGGCAGTTAGTTATCTTAATCCATGTTTGTTTCATATCCAGAGAGAACAAAATCAGAATCTTTAACTCAAATGTAAAGTCGATCTTGCTGTGTGGCTCAGAGACATGACATTTCTCAAAGAGTATCACCTCCAAACTATAGATATTTGTAAATAGATGTCTCCGACGGATCCTCCGTATAAGATGGCCAGATGTAATAACAAATGTAGGTGCCCTTGACTGGAACCCACAAAGGAAAAGAAAAGTGAGGAGGCCAAGGATAACTTGGAGAACTGTGCAAGAAGCGGCTAATGAAATTGGAATGACTAGGGCACAGCTGAAAAAGACAGCCCAGATTAGAAATCAATGGAGAGCAACTGTTTCTGCCCTATGTTCCACAGGGAACGGAAAGGACTGATGATGATGATGTTTGTTTCATATGATTAGATATTTGTGAAGAAATAACACTTTCAAAAATAAGAAGTGACCTTTTCACTCACCGTTCGATTTCCCGTTCGTTTGATCGTTCGTTCTTACCTGTAGCTTTAGATAGCAACACCGCACATCTATTGAAACCACATTAGAAACCATTATTGAGGCACAGAGCCTCCACAGCCGCTCGACCACTTACAGGAAGCCTGCACCAAGCCCGTCAGATGCTCTTGGTGTCTGTGGTAAGTTGTTTTATATGATGAGGTTACCAGCCACATGTACAGCCTCATATTAGTCACCTTGTACGACATGCATGATGAGAGGGACAGTGAGATTGCGAAAAATAAAATGCTACACTTCAAAAATAAGTTGGATTGCTAAAGCGCTGTAATAAAGAAGAAAATAATAGTGTTGACTAGGGTGGAAGGGGGAATGTGCCAGTTTAATATACTGCAATAACTTATTTCGCCACAGCCCACATTAAAATTTCACAAACCTGTGTGAGAAATGCAGGTCTGTCGTTGAGCAAGCGCGTGACTTTTCAGGAGTGGGTCATGGTCATTTGCCCCATCAGTACTGCTTTAGTACTCTACCAATCTATATAGAAATAAAGAATTAGGGGCGTGGGGGGCTGTTATCTATCTATCTATCTATCTATCTATCTATCTATCTATCTATCTATCTATCTATCTATCTATCTATCTATCTATCTATCTATCTATCTATCTATCTATCTATCTATCTATCTATCTATCTATGATTATTTTTCCGAACAAATGGTATAATATTGAATGTAGGTTTAATGATGATGATAGTGTTTTTCAACATATTTTGTTTCATGGTGATACTTAGTTTG
Organism: Oreohelix idahoensis; assembly: GCA_024509875.1. Taxonomy (NCBI): domain Eukaryota; kingdom Metazoa; phylum Mollusca; class Gastropoda; order Stylommatophora; family Oreohelicidae; genus Oreohelix; species Oreohelix idahoensis. The sequence goes on from JAMPIV010016434.1 coordinate 87,179, forward strand.
TATTTTTCAACATACTTTATTTCATGTTTATAATTAGATACTGTTAATGTGAGTATGCTATTATTTTACCTTTATAACGTTGAATTCCTTGAATTGATGGGTAAAATGTATGTGAGAATAAATGAAATCAGTATAAAAGATGAGAGAAAGGAAGGGCAGAATGTCAGACGGGCCTGCGTGCCCAATTCTCAACCCTTTGAAAATAAAGTTCGTTCGTTCGTTCGTTCTATCTATCTATCTATCTACCTATCTACTATCTATCTATCTATCTATCTATCTATCTATCTATCTATCTATCTATCTATCTATCTATCTATCTATCTATCTATCTATCTATCTATCTATCTATCTATCTATCTATCTATCTATCTATCTACCTACCTAACTATCTATCTATCTATCTATCTATCTATCTATCTATCTATCTATCTATCTATCTATCTATCTATCTATCTATCTATCTATCTACCTACCTAACTATCTATCTATCTATCTATCTATCTATCTATCTATCTATCTATCTATCTATCTATCTATCTATCTATCTATCTATCTATCTATCTATCTATCTATCTATCTATCTATCTATCTATCTATCTATCTATCTATCTATTTATCTATCTATCTATCTAACTATCTATCTATCTATAAGTTAAACTGTCTGTCTTAATATCTATCTCTAGTAATGTCATAATGAGTAAAATATTTTATTTCAGCTAAATTACACCGACAGCTGGTGATGTCTGGTGCTGCTAGTTCTTCTTAGGGTTAGAACCCTGGACAAGCCGTCCGCATAAAAAAAGGAGGCGCATGAACCACGTGATTACCAAGAAGCCCTCTGTCTATGCATTCAACCGTCCACTTAACAGTCTCTATGTCTTGCTGATTATCGGTCTTTCTGTCCATCGTTTTTTCAACCCATCTATCTGCCTGTAGTGCTGTCTGCCTATCTATCACCCATAGTTTGTCTATCTAGACCTATTTGAAATACGATCAAGTATCTATGTCAGTCTATATTTGTCTAAATATTTGTCTGTCAACCTGCGCATGTGTCTATTTTTGTATCTATGCTTATTTTGTCGCGTGATGCCTTCAATTATGGAAACTATGCCCGTATAACTTATTTTATACTCAAGTCCTTAAGTAGCAGTCTGGCATGTCATGTGACACGGGAATAAGCAGTTGTCGGCATCTTGACATTCTCGCTTGCGGCGGTCTGAAGAAGTCATTTTTGGGGTGTCGTAGATGTATTCTTTTGTTGCTGCAAGAATTTCTTTCAGCAGTTCCCTCTGTTGCTTCTAATGTTTACGATGTGGTAGCTACACTTCTTCAATTATTTGTATGTGTATTTACGATTTGGTAGCTAAACATAACAGATAAGAATAAATGGGAAAATCTTTGGCATACGTCAAGAGTTTCTCATATCTTGGTCATATAAAGACAAAAGATGATAAATGTGAAACAGAAATCTAGAAGAGAATTCTTCTTCTTCTTCTTCTTCCGTCCTTAGCCACCGACCGTCAAAGCAGTCAGTGGCCATTACGCCTAGTGGCGTCCTAGAGCAACAGCAGATAGGCTTTCTTTGCCATTGTTTCCCATCACACCCATTGGCGTCTTTAGGGCAACGGCAAATCAATCCATTTGCTGTTGTTTCCGTAATCGAAGTGACTGGCAAACGGGTGATCAGCCCGTTGGTAGAAGAGAATAGGGATGGCCAAATCTGCATTTGAGCCGCGGTGGCGCAGTGGTTAGTGCACTAACTTCCTAGCTCGGTCGTCCATGGTTCGATTCCCAGTTGAGGTGGGATTTTTTAGATCGCAAACGGCTCCGGGGTGGCCCAGCCTCATGAATTGGGTACCAGAGCAAGTCTGGGAAGGTTAAGGCGGCTGGCGTGATGCTGACCACATCACTCCTAGTGGAAAAAAATATTCTCTTAACACCATATTCCCAATATGCCTCAATTGGCGTGTAATGGGATCCCTTACCAAAGCTGCATTCAACAACATGAGACAAATACTAACAACTAAACAAATAACTCACAAATTAAAATGGAGTCATCAAATGTTTTTATGCTCTTCAATACTCTGTGGTTTAGAAACACTGACAATAATCAAGCAGTTGGAAGAAAGAATTGAGGCTCTTGGATGTGGATATATAGAAGAATGGGGCGCATTTTATTAAATTAAGAAAATAGTAAATAAAAAGGTCCTAGAAAAGCTAGACATGAAAAGAGAATTAATGAAGACGGTTAACATATTTTGGCCACATGAAAAGACATAACACTTTGCTAAAGAAAATAATGGAAGGAATAGAGCTATAATAGGGAAGATGACATCAAGAGATGAACAGAAAAATTACTATCAGAGTACGCCATTAAGACAATAAACAGAAGAATTTTGTGATCTATTACAGCTGACCTTCAGTGTGGAGATGACGGCTGATGATGAGCTAATCATAATAAGGCAGAGTTCTTCTTGAATCGCAACTTACAGAATTCTTGGCGATAAGAATATGAGTGCAACAGGAAGGCCTCACGAATTTTGTTTCTACCAGATGCAGTAGATACTGAGAATACTGGATGATAATTTACAGTTACTGGGGGGTATTAAAATCCACAAAGAAGAGACAAATATAATGAGATTAAAAGCGGCCACTTATAGCCAGATAGCCTTTGGATAAACACCGCATATATATATATATATATATATATATATATATATATATATATATATATATATATATATATATATATATATATATATATATATATATATATATATATATATATATATATATATATATATATATATATATATATATATATATATATATATATATATATATATATATAACCCATTTTTAAATGGGTTGTCTTTCTCCTGATGGCTTTAATGTCCAATATCATTTTACGTGACTTCGGTTACTGGGTAACATTCCCCCGATCTACACTTCTTTATTTCTTGTGCCGTTTTTTTTTCGTGAACTTTCTTTTTTTGAAGGGTTTTGTTTCGTTTCGTGTCCTGTTTGCGTCTTTTTATACCGCCATCGTTTACGTCACTTGGATTCGACAAGATATCAAAAGCCTTTTATAGCCTCTACGGATCTTATCGGATTCTTTTATCAAGACTTGTTATTTTGGTATTATATTTTCTCCTTTTGATTTTCACTGAATGTTGAATTTCTTCTATTGATATTTCACTTTTTTTCAGGTGTTGTATTTTCTTTGCTTTATTATTCCTACTTCACCTTTGTTGTTATATTTCACATATATATTACGTGTTTGTAGTGTCTATATTATTTTTCTTTAATATGTCTATATTTCTTGTCCGTGTTGCCTATTTGTAACTGTTGCTGACGAAGGGTGAAACCCGAATCGTGCCGTGTTTCCTGTGTACCGTTAATTTGTCAAAGTTCATTACCGTTTTATTTGTTTATATATATATATATATATATATATATATATATATATATATATATATATATAATCATTTTGAATTGCCTTTTCTATCTGTGTTTCTCGTCCTGGTACGTGTTTTGATTGTCTATAATAGTTTTCTTCGACATGTCTAAATTTCTTGTCCTTGTCGCCTGTCTGTAACTGCGTCGGATGAAGGGTGAACCCCGAAAACGTCCCGGGTATCCGGTATAATTCTAATTTGTAAAACTGATTTTATACCATTTTATGATATATATATATCTTGGTAGCAATGTAGACAAAGTTGAAGCACAATATAGTTATATACAATTAAGAGTACAGAATGTAAGAGTGTCTTTTACTGCACTGGGAAACATAAGGGAGGGGTAAAGGATCCCGTTACACGCCCATTGAGGCATATTGGGAATATGGTGTTGAGCCCATATTTTCTTGACCATCGGCACACTAGGGGTGATGTGGTCAGCATCATGCCGGCCGCCTTAACCATCCCAGAGTTGCTCTGGTACCCAGTTGGGGCTGGGTCAACTCAGGAGCCGTTTGCGGCCTAAAAAAAATCCCACCTCATATAGGGATCGAACCATAGACCACTGAGCTAGGAAGCCAGTGCACTAACCACTATGCTACCGCGGCTCCGGGAAACATAAGAAAACTTAAAAAGACTCTACGCAGGACTTTGGGAACTAAGCCAGCACAAACAAAATTCTAATTTTATAAACTACTTTTACTGCTTCATTCATTGTTTCCTTGCAGGTTTTGTTTTCTAGTGGCGAGGCACGTACCTCTCAACCTAGACTTAAATCTGCTTGTTATATCATAATGCAATGAGCCATTCACAAATACGTTTACGTGAAATCAATCATTCACGCATTCATTGATTTATTCATCACCCTTTGCACGGTTTACTGACTGTTTGCCCTATCAAACACCAGCGTTCGTTCTTTACTTCCCGAGGTAGTTAGATGTCTGGGGGGTCTCCCCCCTCCCCCAACAGTACCTAACTGGGGATCTTGATATACCATTTTACTCCTATTCTGTGCATTTGTGTAAGTCTGAAACAGCTTAGCTGTCTTTTTTTTTCTTGATCTCTGCGTTCCAGAACAATGAAAAATTACAATCTTAACATCCGAGTTAAATTTTCTAGAAACCTTAATGGTAGATTTATTTTCCTAACTTATTTTTGGTTTTTTAAAAACAAAGAGGCTTGCTGGGAATTTTTCTCAAAAGAATGACACGATCAAGTGTTGTCGTCACATAAAAGGTGTGGCTACAGTTGATCTCAAATGTTTTACAGGGTTTTTTTTTAATGTAAAACTTTTGCCTCGTTTTGGCGAGGCGCGTCCTGTTCAACCTAGTCGGTTATATTAGGGCGCCTGCCCAAATATAAAAGACCCTTAGGTCTGGGGTGATATTCTACAGGGTGATCGAGAAGTCTGTTTTAATAATATGAATGTAACATTTTATGATGCAAAAGACAGTATTATTTTAGTTGACTTTAATTAGATTTACTTTACTGCTAAACAAAAGTAGTATTTTTATTTTATTTTCACATAAAGCATTAGTGTCTGTTTAAAGAATTTAAATTGCTATGTAAAATAAAGAAGTGTAGAGTTGTAAATTACGACCTTTTAATAATAACACTGGCTAACACAAAAAAAAATTTTTTTTTCTTTCTCTAACATTTCTATGTTTTTCTGGTCAATTTTAATGCACTGTTTTTAAATCTGCAAACCGTTTTTCTCTATCAGGTCGGGATCTCTAGAAATACGCAATTGAAGTTTTTTAACAAGGCATACAGTATTACAACATCATTTGTACAAGAAGTATAACAGTTATGTAGGCTTGAATTTCTTTGCAGTCGACTTTCGTCGGTGAATGGCATGTGGTACATCGCGATGAAGCATGGTCACACTCCACCGTCCTTGATAACGTGACTCCATTACGGCGATATCTTGATGGAATCGTTCTCCATTGTCGTGGAATATTCTAATCCACATATATAAATTATTAGGTAAATATGAAGCCTAACAAATAAAATTAATAAAGAAAAGAGCAATGGTAAATAACAGTGCTGTCACAAAGAAGGTACTCGAAATTCCCCTTGTTTTCTACTTCGTCGGCAAATTGTAACGCTTTCACGTTGATATTAAAGGCCTTCTGCAACATACACGCGTTTCCCAAACACACAATAAAATGTGCTGCCTTTCTAAGAAAAACCTTGAAATATGCAAGTTGACCTAAATTTTAAATTCCATTCATGTCTTTTTCTACACTATGTTACCAAAAACAAAAGACAGATGGACTAAAGGATAGCGAGAAGGGAGAGGCAGAAAGCCGAACACTAAACACGCGTCTCGCTATTAATGCCACCCCCAACCCGCGTCGCGCGATACACAATTACTACTATCACGCGTGTTAGGCTACAAGCACTAACTTTTTCGGACGGACAGTGATAAATTCACTACCCTTCCCAGAGTTAGGTTTTAAAATCATAAAAAACGCTTATTAGGAAAGATAACATTATATGGGTTTACGTTTGAAAACATTACAGTACCCAGACAGCACATCTTCGAAACAGGAGGTAGAAGGAATTGCATATTTTGAACGCAGCCACGTAGCTCTTTTAAATTTGGATATTTGGGTTCCTTAGGGCTTGCTGACAAAGAATATGTAAAACGTTACGCAAATAGTCCAGGAATTAATAAATTATAACCAAAATAAAATAGTGGGGATGCCTGACAACATGGAATCATTTCTGCTCATAAAATTTTTTTATAACGTGTTTGAAAAAACCTTACGTTACAGAAATAGCCTACCATATAAACTCCAAATTGATTGGAGCGCAACAAATGAAAGACTAACCACGATTGGTCGGGCTATAAATACTATCTTGGTTGTTAGGGAGACGTAGGAAGGTAACATTTTTTCAAACACTTGTCGAAACGTGGCTCGATTGGCCAGACTCGCTGATATACTCACTTAGGAGCGTTAGTTCGAGACCACTAGTGCAAATAATCTTGATAAAGCAACAGTGCGTTGAAGCCAGCTCATATTTGTGTTAAATAAAAGCCTGGAACATAAGCAGATGGGAATTTGTGCCAGTAAATGTGCCAGAATTCATTGCTAATCAACGTATCTGTGTTTATTCTATGAATTGTGGGACCGTGGTCTTGATGGTACTGAGCAGCACCTGGTCAGAGCTTTGCTGAATCCAGAGTCGGACAGCATACTCCTTGGTCTTTTTAGCTATCAGTGAGGTGTCTCCAGAGCCCAGGGGAGAATTCGAGCAGAGGAGTCCTTTCCTGCCGCCATCACGCAAGATAAGCTGATTTGGCCAGCTGAGCTCAACATTATGTCCCCTCATCTTGAAATGACTTTGTAAAAATAACATTCAGAGGGGAATTTAATTGTCTTAATATCAGGAACTGAGAACATCTCCAATACTAGTCCCAAAAGACAAACTATTGAAGTCATGATGACAAATACCAACAGAGCTTGAACAAAACAAAACCAGTATTACCTCATATTACCACTACACAACTGACACACATAGGATATTTTTAATAATATATGTCACTACAATATTCATATTGATAAAGTCTGTACATATACTTGTAATTAAAATTGATTGTGATTCCTGGTTCCTTTGTATTTGAATCAGGACACATATACCTTTATGATAACAATGAATACATATTGTTATTTGAAAAGTTATCAGTGACTCCTTAAGATATTCTCATAGAGTGTTATATGTATGTGAGTGTCACAGTGTTGTCAAGAGTAGTGGATTAAATTAAATTGTTTATCTGTCTGTTGTTGTGACTTACACTTCATCATACACATACCCTAGACACATAACGTAGTCATCACACTATTCCAGAATAATTCTGACTGAGATATATAGATATGTGGTAGCAAGTAAGGTTATCTATAATACACTACTCTTAATAGATATAGATACCTTCACAGCTGATCTCAGTCAGTACACTAAGTCCCCTATAAATATTTATAACATCCCACTTCACCACATATATTGGGGTCTCGCTCTTGGGATTTTGAATCTTTACCTATTAAAAATATTGGGGGTAATTCACTTCAGGGAATATAAGAATTAAAAGGTATCCTTGGGTGGAATTGAATAAGGTTGAGCTCACGGTGCCTGTGTTGTCCATTAGATATATTTAGAGATTAAATTGTTGGTTAGACATTGTATAACTTTACCTGATAGACAATGGCGGACCTAGCCAAATTTCGATCTGCTGCTGTTCAGACTGCAAAAGAGTTAGGATTAGATGGGCAAGTTATGGTTGCCTATGTCACCACGGAATGTGACAAATTTATTGAACGCGAAGAAAGAAGGTTTGAAGCCGAAAGAAGGTTAGAGGCTGAAAGGGAAATTAAGAGGTTGCAGATTGAGGCTGAGGCTAAGAAATTGGAAGCAGAAAGAGAAGACAAAAGATTAGCTGCAGAAAGAGAAGAGAAGAAATTAGCTGCAGAAAGGGAAGAGAGGAAATTAGCTGCAGAAAGGGAAGCAGAAGATAAAAGATTACAAAGGGAACATGAGTTACGACTAAGGGAGTTTGAGTTTCAGGGCCATGCTCCTGAAAATGGTGCCAGTCCCTTTGCCTCTGATGCCACTGCTAGCCAAGGAGCCTCAACCTCAGCTATGAATTTTCATTTAGATCATTTTGTTGAGAAAGACGATGATATTGAGAGCTACCTAAATAGGTATGAGCTATTAGCTACCACGTATGGGTTAGAGAGAGAAAGGTGGAGCTTAAAGTTATCTCAGGGACTTCGTGGGGCAGCTTATGAAGTTTTTGCAAAAATGAGCAGAGGTGATCAGGAAAATTATGACATGCTAAAGCAGGCTCTTTTGTTAAGATATGAAAAGAATGCAGAATTTTATAGGAAAAAATTTAGGAATGCTAAACTACTGTCAGGTGAAACCTATCACCAGTTCTCTGCACGAATAGAGACATACATGGAGAAATGGACTTCTCTGGGGAAAACCCAAGATCTTAAGGAAATGGTCCTTATAGAGCAATTAAGAGAGTCCATGGCTCCAGACCTGAGAAAGTTTCTCATGGAACAAGGTGCAGAGAGGCTGGATGAGTTGCTAAATGTTGCTGAAAGGTATCAAGCAGCTCAAGCAGAGGTAACAGGTAATAAAAAGAAACAAGTGGATAACTTTAGGGCACCACAGAACTTTAATAAATTTGATCCTAAGGATCAAAATAAAGGTAAGCACCAATTTGATAGGCCACGGTATGAAAATAAAAATAAATTCCCACAATTCGATGAAAGGAAATATGATGAAAGAAAATCTTTCAACCAAGGAAAAAGGTGGTGTAAAAATTGTCAGATGAACAATCATGACACTGACCGTTGCAGAAGGAAACCTGTGTATATGGCAACCCTTCAGGTCAGGTCGACCTCAAGACAGGAGGAGGATATTATGTTAGATACCACTCCAGAAGAGATGAGGAAGGCACAGGCTGGGGATAAAACACTCAAGCCTTGTTTCAGAAAATTGTCAACTTGTCATACAACTCCAGGCAAGGGAGATTTTTACATGAAAAACAAGTTGATGTATAGGAAGACTGGAGCTAGATCCAAAGGTCACGGACAGCTGGTTCTTCCAAAAAGATATAGGGCAGACTTAATAAGGAGCCTACATGTGAAACCAGATGGGGACCATGAGAAGATAGGTACCATCATTCAAAAGGTGGCTCACAATTATTATTGGCCCAAAGCAAGATGGGACATTGAGAATTTTGTAGAAAGGTGTAGCATAGCACATGAGGGAACACCCACAAGTGGGAACATGGATCAGGACCTGGACACGCCACGGGGCAAAATTAGGCCTGATAATAAAAAGAAAAATAGATTTGATAAAGTGGACCAAATGGAATGGGAAGCCCCTTTTCACGGACAAGCTTCACTTAACTGTTTTACAATGGCCACTATGCGGAGAGTGCAAAAAGATGTCTTACCCCAGGATAAGCCGACAATCCCTCAATCGGACTTAAACAAACTGGAGGAAGAGGATGTAGAGAGGAAATCTCTCATCAAGAATTTTAAGTGGGGAGAAAGCCCCAAAAGAAAAATTGGTAGCGGTCGTTTTGTGAATGATAATTCTGGGAGGAAAAATCATCACTATAAAGCTTCGAGTGGAAGAGACCATACCGGTGCATGGACAAATAGGTCCACACAATTAAAGGTCCATATGTAGCTATGTTAAGAACGTGGACTGATGAAAAGGCAGAGGAAAACATTACATCTTCATACCAATATGTGAATGAGCTGACCACTCGGTTAAAAACTGGCTGGAAACTTGCCAATGAAAATTTGAAACAAGCCAGGAAGAAACATGCTGCCTATTATAACAGGAAGGCGAAGGACAGAAATTTGGCTGTGGGAGAGAAAGTACTGCTTCTTTTGCCTGGGAGTCAGAATAAGTTACAAATTGGATGGCAGGGTCCATATACAGTTTTAGAGAAGGTGTCTAGAACAAATTATAAGATAGATAAGAAGGGGAAAGAAAAAATCTATCATGTGAATCTCCTGAAGAAATATTTGGAAAGAGAACATCAGGAAGAGACACACTTGTTGACCTTGTCCATCGCCATGGAGATGAAAAAGGAACCACTTACATCATTTGAATATCCATTACACCCCTGTGAGACAGCAGCCCAGGTAAAAATCAGTACACATTTAACGAAAACTCAGAAAGAGAGAGTGCAACAGGTTCTAAATAATCATGCAGAGGTGTTAACAGACCGACCAGGGCATACAAACCTATTGGAATATGATATGAAACTGATAGACCCCACACCTGTCTGTATGAAACCATATTCGATTCCGTTTGCTAAGGAGAAAGCTTTGAAGGAAGAGATAGACTATCTGTTGAAGGAAGGAATTATTTCGCACAGTGAATCCTCATATAGTTCCGGTGTGGTACTCTTAAGGAAGCCCTCTGGAGAACATAGACTCTGTATAGATTACAGGAGACTGAATGCTATTACAGAAGGACAGGTGGATCCATTGCCGGATACAAATCAGCTGTTTGCCAGGCTAAATAAAGCTAAATATTTCTCAAAAGTGGATCTGAGTAAAGGATACTATCAGATTCCAGTAAAGCCTGAGGTTAGACCATACCTAGCTTTTAGTACCTCAGAAGGACACTATGAGTTTAATAGATTGCCATTTGGATTGAAGAATGCGCCTAGTGTCTTCTCTAGAATGATGAGAAAATTATTGGATCCTCTGAATAATCCCTGTATAACAAATTTTATGGATGATATCCTTATAGCAACAGAAACATTTGAGGAACACATTGACTCTCTGAACATGCTGTTTGATCGACTTAGGAAGGCAAATTTAACAGCCCGACCAACCAAATGTTGCGTTGGATGTAAAGAATTGGAATTTTTGGGACACACAGTTTATCAGGGAAACATGACCCCTGACCCAAAGAATTTAGAGAAACTACAGAAAGCCCCGAGACCACAAACCAAGAAGGACGTGAGATCCTTTGTCTCATTATGTGGTTTCTACCAGAAGTATATCAAAAACTTTAATTCCATATGTGCACCGTTAACTGAATTGACACGTAAAGGACATCCAGATCGCATTACATGGACACCACAATGTGAAATGACTTACCAAGAATTGAAGGAAAAGCTCACAAGTAAACCCATTTTGAAATTACCTGACTTAAGTCAAGAATTCATAGTAAGGACGGATGCAAGTAATATTGGGTTAGGTGCAACTCTACTACAGAAATCAGATGCATTGGATGGGGAATTAAGCCCAGTGGCATATGCTAGCAGAAAGTTGAATAAAGCTGAAATCAACTACTCAACTAGCGAAAAAGAATGTCTTGCAGTAATATGGGCGATAAAGAAATTCAATATTTATCTATATGGGAAGGCATTTAAGTTGCAAACAGACCACAAACCTTTATCGTTTCTAGCACAGGCTAGGCATGAGAACTCCAGGTTACTCCGATGGTCTTTACTTTTGGCTCCATATAATTTTAGCATTGAGTATATATCTGGAAAAACCAATTTGGGAGCGGATTTTTTAAGCCGCCATCCGTGTGATGAGAATCACCGTAAACCCCAGAAATAATAATAAATTTCTCTATGTGAATATAGAATAAAGGACTGACATATAATGTCTGTTTTAAGAGGGGAGGTGTCGTGGAATATTCTAATCCACATATATAAATTATTAGGTAAATATGAAGCCTAAAAAATAAAATTAATAAAGAAAAGAGCAATGGTAAATAACAGTGCTGTCACAAAGAAGGTACTCGAAATTCCCCCTTGTTTTCTACTTCGTCGGCAAATTGTAACGCTTTCACGTTGATATTAAAGGCCTTCTGCAACATACACGCGTTTCCCAAACACACAATAAAATGTGCTGCCTTTCTAAGAAAAACCTTGAAATATGCAAGTTGACCTAAATTTTAAATTCCATTCATGTCTTTTTCTACACTATGTTACCAAAAAACAAAAGACAGATGGACTAAAGGATAGCGAGAAGGGAGAGGCAGAAAGCCGAACACTAAACACGCGTCTCGCTATTAATGCCACCCCCAACCCGCGTCGCGCGATACACAATTACTACTATCACGCGTGTTAGGCTACAAGCACTAACTTTTTCGGACGGACAGTGATAAATTCACTACCCTTCCCAGAGTTAGGTTTTAAAATCATAAAAAACGCTTATTAGGAAAGATAACATTATATGGGTTTACGTTTAAAAACATTACAGTACCCAGACAGCACATCTTCGAAACAGGAGGTAGAAGGAATTGCATATTTTGAACGCAGCCACGTAGCTCTTTTAAATTTGGATATTTGGGTTCCTTAGGGCTTGCTGACAAAGAATATGTAAAACGTTACGCAAATAGTCCAGGAATTAATAAATTATAACCAAAATAAAATAGTGGGGATGCCTGACAACATGGAATCATTTCTGCTCATAAAATTTTTTTATAACGTGTTTGAAAAAAACCTTACGTTACAGAAATAGCCTACCATATAAACTCCAAATTGATTGGAGCGCAACAAATGAAAGACTAACCACGATTGGTCGGGCTATAAATACTATCTTGGTTGTTAGGGAGACGTAGGAAGGTAACATTTTTTCAAACACTTGTCGAAACGTGGCTCGATTGGCCAGACTCGCTGATATACTCACTTAGGAGCGTTAGTTCGAGACCACTAGTGCAAATAATCTTGATAAAGCAACAGTGCGTTGAAGCCAGCTCATATTTGTGTTAAATAAAAGCCTGGAACATAAGCAGATGGGAATTTGTGCCAGTAAATGTGCCAGAATTCATTGCTAATCAACGTATCTGTGTTTATTCTATGAATTGTGGGACCGTGGTCTTGATGGTACTGAGCAGCACCTGGTCAGAGCTTTGCTGAATCCAGAGTCGGACAGCATACTCCTTGGTCTTTTTAGCTATCAGTGAGGTGTCTCCAGAGCCCAGGGGAGAATTCGAGCAGAGGAGTCCTTTCCTGCCGCCATCACGCAAGATAAGCTGATTTGGCCAGCTGAGCTCAACATTATGTCCCCTCATCTTGAAATGACTTTGTAAAAATAACATTCAGAGGGAATTTAATTGTCTTAATATCAGGAACTGAGAACATCTCCAATACTAGTCCCAAAAGACAAACTATTGAAGTCATGATGACAAATACCAACAGAGCTTGAACAAAACAAAACCAGTATTACCTCATATTACCACTACACAACTGACACACATAGGATATTTTTAATAATATATGTCACTACAATATTCATATTGATAAAGTCTGTACATATACTTGTAATTAAAATTGATTGTGATTCCTGGTTCCTTTGTATTTGAATCAGGACACATATACCTTTATGATAACAATGAATACATATTGTTATTTGAAAAGTTATCAGTGACTCCTTAAGATATTCTCATAGAGTGTTATATGTATGTGAGTGTCACAGTGTTGTCAAGAGTAGTGGATTAAATTAAATTGTTTATCTGTCTGTTGTTGTGACTTACACTTCATCATACACATACCCTAGACACATAACGTAGTCATCACACTATTCCAGAATAATTCTGACTGAGATATATAGATATGTGGTAGCAAGTAAGGTTATCTATAATACACTACTCTTAATAGATATAGATACCTTCACAGCTGATCTCAGTCAGTACACTAAGTCCCCTATAAATATTTATAACATCCCACTTCACCACATCCATGTTCATCGCTGACTTCGCCAAGGTTGTGAGGGAAAAAGTCAAGATGCGAATCGAGCAAATGGATTTTGAGAGACATGTTACAGCCCATAATTCTGTATGCATCTATGCACTGCTTAACAATATGCACATAGTCGACAGATTTGTGATTTCCCAGAAAGTAATCGACGATCGATTTGAATGCCATCTATGCGCGAAGTTCACTACCATGTAACAAGTTCTCGAATTGTTTGTCTGCAATAACTTTCCTAATCTGAGGTCCTACAAAGATACCTTCCTTTATCTTTGCATCGCTAATTTGCGGAAACTTTTCTCGAAGATAAGTGAAAGCTTTGCTCGTTTTATCTAACGCTTTTACGAAATTCTTCATGAGTCCCAACTTTATATGTAACGGTGGTAAAATGATGCTGTCTTTGTTAACTAATGGCTCGTGTATTACATTTTTATGCTCGAGCTGCATACGATCCCTGATAGGCCACACCTTTCTTGCATAATGTTCCTGTCTGTTGCGGCTGTCCAATTCACATAGGAAGCAACAAAATTTAGTATACCCAGTCTGCATGCCCGTGAGAATTGCAATGACCTTTAGGTCTCCACAAATCCGCCATTGGTAGTCATTGTACTTTATTTTTGCCAAAAGTATAGCCATATTGTCATAAGTTTCTTTCATATGAACAGAGTAGGCGACTGGAATTTATGAAAATAAATTTCCATTATGCAATAACACGGCTTTTAGACTAGTATTGGAAGAGTCGATGAAAAGTCGCCATTCATTGACTATGTGCTCATGACCGAGGTGCACCAGTAGACCGTTTACATCTTTGCAATAGCAAATGTCATCATCCATCTCAAAGTATTGAACAAGTTCTCTGTGTCTATGACGAAATTTAGATATCGGAGTATTGGGCGCTAAAAGATTCCATTCTTTGAGTCGCGAACTGAGTAATTCCGCATGTCCTTTGGTGAGAGCGAGATCACGTATTAGATCTGAAAGTTCTGAATGGTTAATTAAGTGAACACCATCATTCACCGGTATATAATCCGAGTCAGAATTAGTTTCTAAAGCAGGTAAACTATCACTTTCTGATGGTTCATTCACGTCCAATGGATATTGTTCTGGTGGAACTGGGATCGGACACGTGATTGGATCATGAGGCACTGGTTTCGAAACCGATTCAATATTTGGATAAACCACAGACTTTCTAGTTTTAAAAGTGAAACCATAGATATTTGTCAAGCAGAAGTAACAATCAGTAGCGTGATTTGTCGGTTCACGCCATATTACTGGCACTCCAAAAGGCATCGACTTATGCTTCGGCGATTTTCGTAACCAACCTGCCAATGTATTTGCACAAGTCGAACAAACTGCATTTGGCTTCCAAGATTTATTTGCATCATCAACTTTCGAATCGAAATAAAGTTAATATGCTTTCTTTAGTAATGGTGTAAAGTTTTTCTGGTGAACACGATCGGTAAAATATCCGCACACGTAACAGAACAGATCAGCCGAATTTCTACAACTTCTAGAAGCCATATTTCACTCAGAATTATTTCAAAATACAGTAACTATTTGAAATATAACGTAACATATGTCATGCATCCTTTAGCAGTATAAAAAGTAGAATTATTTTGCATTTTATTAATTTTTAAAAAGTTATATAGTAAAAATGAAACGGAGCAAATAACGGTTTCCCAAAAATATATTTATTCACAAATATCTTAAGAACCCGACGTGATAGAGATAAACGGATTTCAAATTTGAAATCAGCGCAAGAAACTGACCTAAGAACAGTTAATATTATATAAGAAAGAAAAATGTTGTTTGTCAGTGTAATTTTTTCATTTGGATTATCTCCCTTGATTCAAAGTATTCAAGCACCGAACCCACTTCGGAGAAACTTCTCGATCACCTTATATTTCTTTACAGTACTCTGACAGCATATGCTTTCCATTCATCTGGTGATGTCCCTTTCCAGTCACATCTCATTTGGTGCCATCCTTTTCTCCAGTTATGATTTTCTGCAAAATCTCGAGTCTCCTTATTTGTCTAATTTTTATTCTGGCATGTTGTTTTCTGTTATTATTTCCTTTTTTTTTAATTGCCTGTTTAACTTTTCACGGACCCAAATTTTTTCTCATCATTGTTTTTTGTCTCGGCGGTTATCAATTAAATAGAACGGCCTTAATTAATAGAAAGTTGTACTTTTTTAAGCTGGAGAACGACTTTCCCAGCTTCTTCGTCTTTTTTATGTCTCTCTCCATATCTCTTCTCCGTGTGTGTATGTGTCTGTGTGTGTATATGTGTCTGTGTGTGTATGTGTCTGTGTGTGTGTGTGTCTGTGTGTATGTGTCTGTGTGTGTATGTGTCTATGTGTATGTATCTGTGTGTGTATGTGTCTGTGTTTATGTGTCAGTGTGTGTATGTGTATGTGTGTGTATGTCTCCGTGTGTGTATGTGTCTGTGTGTATGTGTCTGTGTGTGTATGTGTCTGTGTATGTGTCTCCGTGTGTGTGTGTGTATTTTTTTAGATATATTTTCCCAGCTTCCTCATTCCTGTCAAATATCTCTCCATATTTCCTCTCCGTGTGTGTGTGTGTGTGTATCTGTTGTTGTTGTTTTTTTTTATTTGTCTCCCTCTATCTTGATGGTTCCAGAACACCGAAGGCCTTGTAATGATATCAAAAGGTTTCCTCAAATCTCCATCCTTTGGCTCTCTTCTCACCTGGTTAAGATTTACCTGTCGGTATTATGTCATATATTCGCTGCAACATATTCAACCACCTTCTGTCTATCCTCAGGTCCTTCCAAGTTATCAGTGCCACGTCATCAAATAACCCCAGTCCACGCTGGCCATTCTGTTATCTCGTCTGCTGTTTATTGCTTATCTCTCACCGACACACTGTACCTACCACCGCTCACACATCCATGAGAAGGAACGTCCCCCTTCGTCATAACAACACATAATGAGGCAGGCAGCGGAATCGATAGACATTTCTCTGTAGCTCTGAGAGTCGAAGCTCTAAGAATAATCTCACCAAGTGGGCGGGGCTGCCAGCGTTTTCTGGAACGAGACAGACAATTATGCCAGGAGAGTGTAATTTGGAAAAACAAAAATAAAAAAACAACAAAAAAAAAAACATAAGATCAGCTGCAATTATCGATTATTCCCCTTTCCGACAACGTCAGTTTCAGAGATGATAGCGGACTGCCAAAACTGGGACTTGGGGGGGGGGGGGGGGGGGGCGGGTGTGGGGGGCGGTGCGGGGGGGGGGGGGAGGGGAGGGGGAGTGTAAAAAAAATTCTGTAACGGCGAAGGTAGATTCTGAGAACAAATATCACTGTGAAAAACAGGGAAGGAGAAAGGGATGAATAATTTTCATATCTGATAGCATTCTTCGCTTTGTTTCTGACCTCCTTACTTGCAGCTCCCGCGTCCCAGTTTGTTGTGTTTCAACGTAATATTCAGCTGGTGTAGATAATATGATTTTTTCGCAACTGCTGTCTGCCTCTCTATTATAATCTGTTTCCACGCAATATATCATCATCATTATTTTCCAATACACTCCTTACGGAGTAGAGCGCTATCATAGGAGGTGGGTACCTTGCGAGAAGCCTACACCAAGCGTTCATATACTCTTGTAGCGTTGTTCCTGTAGCAATTTCTTTGACAGGATGAGGTTGCCAGACTCTCATGTACAATCTTATATTAGTTGCCGTGTATGACATGTCTGAAGGTGCAGTAGTAGACCAGGTCTTTCTTTGTCTCTTCAGAGACCCGCAAGACCGAAACGGGAAACAATACGTATCTATGCTTAGCTTCTGTGAATTATTGAACTGTCTATGTCACACACACACACTCTCTCTCTCTCTCTCTCTCTCTCTCTCTCTCTCTCTCTCTCTCTCTCTCTCTCTAACTTTACATCTTTTTGTTTGGTTTGATTTTGGTTTTAAGGAATATCTTCATTCCACAAGACAACTACATCAGTGCTCCGATCTCTCCCTTTGATCCCTCAAGGAGAATCTCAGCACAGTGCACGAACTACGTAGCACCGGCGAGAATTCCAGTGTGTGTATATTGGAATCACGTATTCTATAAATATTTGTGTGGCGGGTAGGTTTTTAATTATAAAATGTATCCAGGGTAGCGGCCTTATGGCTTATTCTTTACGATTTCCAACTGCCGTGGGATTTTTAACGAACGCAACTTGCACACGGGACCTCTTTTTTTTTCGCCCTTATCCGAAAAGGTTAGGCATCCGATCTCACTACTCAGGAGATGGGGGGGGTGGGGGGGGGGCGGGGGGGGGGGGGGGGGAAGAAGAATGACATCATTAGGACCA
This sequence comes from Oreohelix idahoensis, assembly GCA_024509875.1. NCBI lineage: Eukaryota > Metazoa > Mollusca > Gastropoda > Stylommatophora > Oreohelicidae > Oreohelix > Oreohelix idahoensis. The sequence continues at coordinate 105,217 of JAMPIV010016434.1, forward strand.
GTGGTTCTGAAAAAAAAAAATGTCCATAAATTATATTCTTTCAATTGGGAATCGAACCCGGTGTAGCAGGTAGGAAGCACTGTACGGTAGGAAACACTGTACAGTGCCTCCTACCTGACGGTAGCGGACACTGTACAGTGAGCGGTACCTAGGTACCGCCCACTGTACAGTGAACCTTACCTGCTAGGTAGGAAGCACTCAACATGGGTAGGAAGGACTTAACATTTTAAAGGTAAAAAAAAAAAATTGGACATCCGTACATAAATACAATTAATACTGTATTGTATGTATTGAGAAATGGATGTGCCAGTAAATCCAAGGCCATAATACATGATAATTGTGTTTATTTTTCTACTTGGCAGTGTATAAATAAAGAAAATTAATAAAGAAAATCAGTATGCGTCAGCTAAAAATCTGTTAAACATATGTATATTGCTTATTTAGTAACAACTATCACCAAAAGAGCATTAAAAACTATTTTTTACCTTAATATAAAAAGTCAAATAATTTATAACGTCATCTGCTCGCATTGTGAAACGTGTTGTTGTTGTTTGCGTTCGCTCGACCATATCTCACTCTTACATGCTGGCCTTTTGTGAGCGGTATGTAGGCTTATGTTGTGTCGTTGTTTACAGCTGAGCTGCGATATCTGCGCCTTTCGGCCCGACACATCATATTTCAGCACGAAATTGTTACGGGTTTTCTTTCCCTGCCATCTCACGCCCATATGTATGCTTTACTTTATGTCCATACAATGGTCGTGAAATGGCTGCGCCAGTGCATTGTGAAATATATCTTCTGTGTCCAAAACACTTATAGCGGAGCGGGCAACGAAGCTTATTTTTTCGTCCATAAAAAGTTTAATTGTAATCGAGTTAAGTTGTTGTAGATAACTAGCTATTTTGAATTACGATACAAGAGCACATAAAAACACCAAAAAAACACGAATCTTTATGAAAGCTTTATAAAAAAATCATTTTTCGTTTAATGTTGACAATTTTCACATCTGATTTTCAGTGATCTTCATTTTTTATTATTGTTTTCATTAAGTTTGACTTAAAAAAATTAGTTCAGTTTACTTAATGCTAATATACAATATATTACAAAATAATATTAATTTTTAAAATAAAATAACTGGTCACCTCACCTCTCGATGCTGGACCCAGTATAGGGAATCTCTTACACTTCACTCCACTACGGCAGTATCTGCAATGGGACCACCTTTGCCTTATATTTATTATTGACTGCCCAAATTATGATCCCACTACACGCCTCATACCGCACTACATGCACCATACCGATACCTGTTTGGAATTAACATTGAAATAATTTCCCACCAAATATTTTAGGCGAAATTAGAAAAAAAATCCATAAAATTTGTTTACACGCTATAAATGAATAACATATGAAGCAAACATAAAAACATCTTTACTCTTTATCTCTCCAGTCTTTTGCCCTATAAAGGAAGGGAAGGTGGAAATATCTGCCTAATGGATTATAATAACTACAACGCAGTGCTATAAACCAATTTATTTTTTTCACACAACAATTACTGTACAGTGCTTCCTGTCTGAGTTAAGTGCCTGCTACCTAGGCAAGAATCACTTGTCCAGTGTTTCCTACCTGACGGTAGGAAGCACTGTACAGTACGTGCTGCCGGGTACGTCATTAGTGCGTCCTACACCGGCACCTTTAGAATTCGATGCGGACGCTATACCTCTTACTCACTCCGATCCACATTTTTTCAAATGTTTCTAAGAACTATCTTGCTGGTGTCGATTATATCATCATTATTACTTTCATTTCTGCTCTTAATAGGGCGTGAGGCCACCACAGCAACTGACCCACCCTTACAGGAAGCTTACAACAAACGTTCACGTGCTCTTGCGATGGTAGTATCTTGTATCTACGAAGGTTATTCCAAAATCAACCTCCGATTGGCTGGTAAAAATTAAAAAAATTGACAATAACATCTAAATACATACAATAGTTACATACATAACTGCTTTACTTTTCCACATAGTCACCACCTAAATTCAGGCACTTGTCCTACCGTGGCACGAGTTTATGTAACCCCTGGTCAAGGAACGGTGTCGCCAGGGTACTTAGCCAGTTGTTGACTCCATCCATGAGCTCCTCGGCGGTGTCGAAGCGCCGGGTAGCCAGCCACACCTTCATCTTGCCGATGAGATGATAATCGCTTGGTGCCAAGTCTGGGCTGTAAGGAGGGTGGTTGAAAATTTCCCACTTAAACTGCTTGTGCGAGCAGCAGTGTGGGGCCGCGCGTTGTCGTGCAGGATAATGACGCCACTGGTGAGCATTCCGCGCCTTTTTGTTTTGGATCGACGACGAAGCTTCTTCAGTGTTCCACAATAAACTTCTGACGTTATTGTGGTCCCTGGTGTCATGAATTCCGTCAAGAAAAGTCTCATACATTCTCATCAACACATTTGTAGACTAATATTGTCTAAAATGCGGCCGGCGTGATGCCGACCACATCACCCCTCGTGTGCCGACGGTCAAGATAATATGGGCCTAACACCATATTCCCAATATGCCTCAATGGGCGTGTAACGGGTTCCTTTACCTTTTTTTATTGTCTAAAATGTAATAAATCCATAAATACTTTGTAACCAAGGACCGGAAGCGATTATATGCCTCGTGCACGGGTTATCGTGTTTCGCCAGACAAACAAATCTGGTTCCATTTAACACTCCTTCCCAACGTAGCTTGAATAAACAAAACACATTCGCTGGAAAAGCTGGTCAGACAGATTATGCAATAAAATCTTATCGCCGGCCGGGTCACCAAACCTGGCGAAGCGTAAATACGTCTGAGGAGTGGTAGACAATAAGATACGCATTGCTCCCGTAGCAATTACTGCCATAGGGGAGTGGCGTGTTAGGGACTTCACTATGCTATGTCCATCATAGAGCAAAATAGTGAACATACAAATGAAAAGGTGTGATTTATGCCAAATAAAAGTGATGAGTGAGCAAAATGAAGAAAAAGAAATGATACTGTCGGAGGGATAAAGGTGTGAGATATCACAAAAAAGAGCTATTCAGACGTATTGTCACAATTCGCCCTCTCCAAAGATATTTCATTAAACATCCTGGTTTGGACGTGAATTTTGTGAGGTGTGTGCATTCCTCTCCTACTGTTCTGAATGACAGTGTTCTTCTCATTATCTCGTGGTACTACTTACTTAGTCGTTCCCTTTCTACCGTGAGGTGTAGAGGTTTGGAAGAGAGAGCGCCAGACTATCCTATCGGCTGTCTTCCTCCTGGCCTGGTTCCATTCTAGTCCTCGGTCCTTCAAAGATTGTCTAATGTTGTCCTCCCAGCGGACTTTGGGTCGTCCTGGAGGTCTGGATCCCTGGCTCTTTGTTTCCCATGCTTTTCGTGGTAGCCGATCTTCTCCCCTTCTGCAGACATGGCCAAACCATCTTAGTTGGGACTGTTCTAGTTGGATCTGCAGGGGGCGAGATTTTAGGGCTTGGCGTATCGTCTGGTTGCGGACCATGTCTCTTCTTGTTACTTCAACCACCTTCCTCAGATACCTCATTTCTGAGGTTTGGATCTGGCTTTTATGGGTTGTAGTCATTGCCCATGACTCGCATCCATATGTCAAGACTGGGACATAGGTGGAGCGGTATACAGCCATCTTCGTTTTCTTACCAACCTCTCTCTTGCTGAGGATTCCTCGATTTATGGCCTGAAAAAGTCTCCCAGTTGCTGCTTTTCGAGTGGCCAACTCTTCTTTGATGCCTCCCTTTTGGTCTATAATAGCTCCGAGATATTTAAAGTGGTCGACCTGCTCCAGGACCTTAATACTGTGTGTAGTAAATGATAGAAGACTAAGAACAGTAAGTACAGGACAGAGGGTAGGTTTTGGTATTGTATAAACATTTGTAACACATAAGGAAGTGAAACCCGAGGCCTGTAAACAGTAAATAAATAAATCAATCAATCGTGTGTAAGTCTGACCTATACTGTATAATAGGGGAACAACAGAAGTGATTGCGTCATTAATAGGCTGGACTGCCCATGGTAAATTTCCGGTGTTATGTCTTGCGGGTCGCACAAGTGACCCGTCATAGAAGCATCATTTTTTGGTGATGCCTAGATGGCAGGGAGGAAAGTGTGATTCGCTTGCATAGCTAGGCGGGGTGGTCGCGCGGAAGGTCCTGGGTTCGAGTCCTGGATAAGCCACTCACGTCTGTTGTTTTTCTGTTGTCTAGTTTTCTACTTCTTTATTTCTTACGAGTGCCCGAAAACATACGTTTATGTTTGTCAAATATTTATTTGGTGTCCTAAGTAGGCCTTCATACTTAAGAGCCATTATCATAGTGGTCCTAAGGGATTTAATCCCACATTCATCTTTGTCATTTGATAAAAACGAAATCACCTTGTGACACTCAAGAACTGATTTTTATGAGAAAATGTGATGCTTTAACTTGAGAGCAAACGACGAAGAAGCAGACGTGAAAGGACACGGTAGCAAATTAAGAATATCTAATGGACAGAGAAATATAAAAGTAAAAAAAAAATGTCAATCGTCACTAAAAACAAATGGTAGGAGAGCACCATCACACAACAAACACGTACCAACAATAACATAAAAATGGCACGTCAAGGTCATAAATGTTGAACTCATGACAAAAACCAGAAAAGTACAACGGAAATAAGAGATGAGAAGAAAACGTTGGCGATGGATTGGACGCTCAATTAGGAAACCCGTTAATAGCATTACAAGACAGTTTTATTCTTGAATCTCTAGGATAACAGAATTAAAGTTAGACCAAAAACCACTCAGAAAACAGAGCTGGTGACAAACGTGAAAATGACTAGGAAGGGGAGACCCTAAGCGGATGGCACGCTACGAAAGGACTTTACATACCTTCTTTGACGGCCTATGTTCTTAGATGAAAAGAGAGAGGGGGTGAAAACAAAAACAAAAACAACAGAAATAAAGGAAGAGAATAAGAAATAATGTACGACGCTTCCCGATGGTGGTGGGGATATCATCTTCATCACCTCCCCGAGTTTCTGTAGGAGCTTAAATCAACAATAAACTGACGCCAAGTCTTCCTATTCCCTGACATAAGCTCTTAAATCAACAATAAACTTACGCCAAGTCTTCCCATTCCCTGACATAAGCTCTTAAATCAACAATAAACTGACGCCAAGTCTTCCTATTCCCTGACATAAGCTCTTAAATCAACAATAAACTTACGCCAAGTCTTCCTATTCCCTCACATAAGCTCTTAAATCAACAATAAACTGACGCGAAGTCTTCCTATTCCCTCACATAAGCTCTTAAATCAACAATAAACTGACGCCAAGTCTTCCTATTCCCTGACATAAGCTCTTAAATCAACAATAAACTGACGCCAAGTCTTCCTATTCCCTGACATAAGCTCTTAAATCAACAATAAACTGACGCGAAGTCTTCCTATTCCCTCACATAAGCTCAAGGTTTTTTCAATATCTTCTTCATTTCCTTCTTGTTTGTCTGCAGTTCTCTTCTCCGTGTATGCCATTGTCTCCTTCTTCCTCTCTTACCCTCGGGAATCTGGGATTCCAGATCACATGTTTCCTGGTGTCACCGTAGGGTTTGCCCAGGCATTGTTTATGCTTCTGGCAGGGTAAAAAATGAATGCTTAAAGTAGGGTGCCGTAGAGTTTGCCCAGGCATTGTAAATATTTGCCAAGGTTGTGTGAGCGTTGAAAACGGCTCACGAGAAAAAAAAGTGAGGGAAGATTAAAAATAACAGACAATGGTTCACTAACTTAGCTGGCGCGGTAAAGCGTGAATATTTTTCTAGTAAACGGTAAATAAAGCCGACCAATGGTTTGGGTTGGTAAACAGGTGAAAGAACGAATCAGAAAGAGGGTGGAGAAAAAAACATATTAGCTGACGATGGCCAGAGAGAACAGCTCACGGCTTGCTAGAGGGCAGTCGTGTTTCAGAAGACGAAGGAACAAGAAATGCTGTTGTGCGGTTGCCACCAGTTTTAATAAGTTCTGTGGTATTACAGATAGTTTTAGAAGTGATACAGAAGATGCACAAGCAGTAAAGAAAGACTTAGAAGTTTAAAAGAAGTCAGTGGTTAACGAGAAGTGACATTAGAACTAGGAAGTTCAGAGGACGTGATAGTGACTAGTCTGTAACAATATGATATAACTAAGAAGTGTCACATAGATAGAGTAGAACTTGATTAAGAGAACTTTAGTAGTGACAGTAGTGAGTGAATTTTCAGGAGAGATTCAGGGAATCGCCTGTAAGTATTGGTTTTTGAATTACTATGTACATTGATGAAAGTTTTTACAGGAGAAATAAAACTGAACTCCCAGGTCGACACGCCATATGAGCATTGAGAACTTTAATAACCAAGCAAACCAGAGAAGGAATTGAATTAAATATTGAAGGTCAAGCTTGGTACCATCATCTATTAAATGGATGATATGAATGAATCCCAAGAAGAGAGTTACACATTTTTCATCAGAGAGAGAGAGAGAGAGAGAGAGAGAGAGAGAGAGAGAGAGAGAGAGAGAGAGAGAGAGAGAGAGAGAGAGAGAGTTCACAGTGAGTGAAACAATGAGTTGTACACAAAATTAATTATGACAAGTAAGTTGCAGCGATGGTCGACTTCTTTAAGAACTACTTGAATGCTCTCACGTGTAAGTAAGGAATATATAAGGTTGGCTTCATGCATGGAACTATAGGATGTTCTTGTCCAGAAGCAGATACAGACAGGTCTGACCAAGTTTTATACAGGAAAAATAAAAGTACAAAATAATGAATTGCATAATGCTGATCAAGTGTATTGAGGTATACTGAAACAGAATTTAAAGAGGTTAAATAAGTACATGGAGTTGATAGAGGAACAAAGGGAGATTAAGTGTCTACACATATATGAGATAAAGAAAGTATACATGAAGCAACTATGCTACAACTGTAGGTATGTTCTATAAAGAAGTATCTACAACATTGAAATAGTATATGTAAATAAATATGTTTTTGCAAGAGGAAAAACAAATGTTTGAGTCGATCCTTGTGAGAGGTTGGTGTATGCCAGACTATTAGCCTTTATATAAATCCACTATACGATCAGTCACTGTATATAACAACGGAGAAGGGAACGAACGAATCAAGGGTTGAATGAAGGAAGAAAAGTAGTTCATCCAAGAATTACCTACTCTGGCGGAAAGGGCCAGTACTCATATACTATTATCTTAACTTGGAAGATATACAAAGGAAACTGGTGTGAGTTACTTAACTAGGCCTGCCACCTGCCACCTAGTTCACCACTATCGGTCACATCTAATTACTAATTGATGCCGTAACCAGTCCTTCACTACAGGTGACATTATTACTAATTGGTGCCTTTGGACCAGTTCTCAGTTCACCACTAGAGGTGACACTGGTAATGCAATCAACTGGTTTCCTAAATGTTTGTCATATCAATCTCCGGCTTCTTCTAATCTCTTGTTACGCTGACATTTTCCTGGTTCTTGTCATCCAAGAAGATGTGTGAAGATGTCAGTAATAAAATTGATCAAGTATCGATATCTTCATAGACGTGATCCTCTACGCCTGACAGTAGACATGTGATGATTATGATGAACATATCACGCTGATTAAACAGTTGTTCTCTCATATAAACAAATCGCGACGAACTATTGCTAAAACAGCAGAGTAACGCCTGTTCGTACTAAAACAGATTAAAGAACATGTACTAGTGTTTGGTATTTAAAAAATGAAAGTAATGAATGACAAACGTTGATCTATATTCTTTAAACAAAAACTACTTTACAAATACCAGATCGGCAATGTTTTGTTGTCATAGACCGGAGCGTAGAGAATATAGTGTAAGTAAGATTACAAGGCGCTATCGATGAGTGGTGGCTCGCGGGCCATATGCGGCTATAGAACTCAAAGGGTGCGGCCCATCTAAGACAATTGGTACATATTTTTCTTTTTTTCGGTTTATAAATGCGCAAATGTAATGTAATTTTTTTTTCAACGCTTTAGTCTACCAAATACGGCGTCGACTGTTGTAATTTATCTTCTTTTTGACTATCTTCCTTTTTTTTGTGCACAATACTAGTTAGAGCCGTTTTTTAGAGTAGCCTATTTGGTCAATTGAAACATTCAAGTCGGAATGAAAATACAAATGAAGTAAAAAAAGAAAATACTTATTAATCATTATTATTTACAATTAGGTTGTTATGATTAAAATTCATAACATGTCTATCGATGTTATTAATTGGTTCGACAAGGATCCATGATTGTTTATTATCGGTAGTCCTTGGTAACAGGAAGTTACGTCATTGCTTCGGGGTTCAGATCGCAGACGTTAAGGTCGGGATCCCCAAAAATTGGCAATCGTCTGCAAGAGTCTTCTGTGTGTTTCATTTTGGCAGGTGGACGTATGTCTGTGAGCTCCTGAGAATTATATTATTTCATGACATATCCCTGTGATGTTCCATCACTAGATCTGGGCCCGGAACCACGTCTCCAGCTCAGTAATAAAGTCATGGTCGTTAGAAAAACGACGTCCACGAAGCGGATTCTTCATGTTCGGAAACAGGAAGAAGTCACTCGGTGCCAAGTCCGGTGAGAATGCTGGATGGGGCATGATTTCATACCCGCACTGCTCGGCAAGGACGATGGAGCCAAGAGCTGCATGAGCCGGCGCATTGTCCTGAAGCAGACGAACGCCTCTGGACAGCATCCCGCGTCTTTTGCGCTTCATTTCTTCTCGTAACTTCTGGAGAAGGCTTTGGTAGTAAGTGGAGTTGATAGTACGGCCACGAGGAAGGTAGTCGGTGAGTATTACACCGCGGCAGTCCCAAAAGACGGTGAGCATCACCTTTCCCGCAGAGGGTACCGTCTGTGCCTTCTTTGGTGGTGGCGAACATGAATGTTTCCATTGTTTGCTCTGGTTTTTAGTCTCGGGGTCATAGAAATGCACCCAACATTCGTCCACAGTAACCAGTCTACGAAAAAAATCATCTTCGTCAGCATTGCAAATGTCCAACATCTATGCGGATGTTTCGGCTCGATGCTCCTTTTGTCCATGACACCGCTTCATACACAACTGAACCTGTTTCCCGCCAATTTCACTTTCACACGGCACCCCGCGCGCGCCATGTACGCGCGGGAAATGTAAACCAATAGTGTGTCTTTACAATGATACACAGCAATCCTGCCTGTCTTAACGCTTTTTTTAATAAAGTGTAAAACTTTTCTACCGCCCCTCGTATCTATGTGGGGCAACGTTGAGTAAAATAAACTGTGTATTGATTGTCCACCTGGCCTTTGTGGTGACATTAATATTTTGCAAGTGTGTTATGGGCTGTCTGCGGTGTCAAGCATTTCTTCCCTAGTACTATTGGCCAGCGTAACAAGACGTGTACTCATACTTTCTAATAATAATAAAAAGACACGCTACATAGGTCCTATATATCTCTAGTTTTATTGCTTGACGTTAGCCCTTTGGCGATTTCCAAACTGACCACTAAAATAAAACAAAAATTTCCTAACACCTCCACTTTTATGTCATCCATTATTCCGCCTTGCTATGGCTTCCAACGTCGCGTAGCCGACACCAACAAGACACTTCAGTGCTATTGTGAACACAACAACATTGGCTATATCAACAACACACCTTTCTTCACAAGCAGCTCTGGAGCACCTAAGAAACGCCTTTACATAGATCAAATACATACATCAAAACTAGGTAGCAGCATCCTAGCAAAAAACATCAAGTACCCGCAGCGAACGCAACACGACAACCCACCAGACACAAAGAACGCAACATGACAACCCACCAGACACAAAGAACGCAACACGACAACCCACCAGACACAAAGAACGCAACACGACAACCCACCAGACACAAAGAACACAAACCTATCTACCATGAGATCAGTCCTTCATGAAAATATACAACACACCTTACCCGCCCCTCAAAGAAGCACTCCTGTAACCAACAAATTACCAAACAACAAACAGAACGCCACCTACAGCCAGGAAGCCGAACGTTACGATGTTATGTTTCCTCCACTGCCTGTAAGACCGCCCCTCACAAACACATTATATGACAGTTCAACAAGCAGTGCCACAATGTCCCAGACCCAAAAATCTCCTACAAGTGTAGAACCACTTGTTACGGTAGTTCTATTGCAGTCGTCTGCTATAGGTTGGCAGCGTGCAATTTTAGGGGTTACGGCATTTAATATAATCTAAGGTAAATAATTCTTGGACTATTGAACGCTATACACTCGATCGAATTATCAAGTGGTAGCGTTGATAGGTCACGCACCGTGACTAAGATACGGGACCCTTTTAATGTTGACCGTCAAGCTGTAAAGACGTGTCCTTTATCCTTCCAGTGTTGGGCATGGGATTGCCGCACAGATATATTTTATTCAGGTAGGGACATGGGTCAGTCCATTATTATTGTGAAGAGATGAAATGATTAAGGTTAGTACGTAAATGAACTCAGGGAAGGATGAATTAACAGTCCATAATATTTTATATTGTCAGACGCATAATCTCACTGTCGGCTGTTGGAATCCCCAACCGCGCGTACATATAGTTATGACGTTCTGCCTACAGTAATTCGCTTTATTAGACAAGGACTGAGATACATATATATCTATTTAATCAAGTTTAATATGTACTTTTTATGATCAACATGTGTGAATTGTCTTGACGTGTAAAACTGTATATTAAAATGTATGGACTCAATGAAAGGACTTATCAAGTCAATCGTATTGCAAGGTTCGAGTATTATTCAATTTTCCTACCCCGCATTCGCTTATTTACCATCGAAGGCACGATTCAAACAACTGAATGAAAAAAGATGAACATATCAAAAGCAATGCAATGGCCAGAAATTAATGATTGGTTTATTAATATTACATGGAACATTGTTCAACAAGCAATGACCCAGTTTAATAGAAAGTCACCTTCAACAGTGGTGCCCATTGTATGGGGATCGAAAAAATTTTCTGTAAGAAACTGATCCAAATCTCATTCATACGGACAATAACTGTTTACTTTCAAAAGACTATCACGTGATGTGCTGAAGTATGACCTATTACGCATAATCGAGCACAAAAAGATAAGTCTAGTTGTGACTTTTGTCAATATTGAAAACACAGTGCTGAGTCCATTTCGCCTTTTACACAGGCATGTCTATTTATTCTCATGTATATATGTTATATTTGCTTTCCACCGTTTGTTTGTGTTACTAATTAGTGGGCGGTAGGTGGGAATCAGGTCTGATTTACGTCTTTACGAATGACACAATCAGATCTGATCGTTCTATAAGGCCGTTAAATAATCGCACTTAGCGAAGGACACCATTGATGATTTTTCCGATGGCTTATCCGTTCGTAGTTGCCATTATTTGACCTTGTATGTTAGTTGTCGGGTTTTGTGAATAAATGGTGTATTTTATTGTACTCAATTTTATTTTATTCAGTTCTGTATCATTGTTTGTAAACTATCTTGTTAATCCTAACCTTACTATCCTTACGTTTATATGTATATTGTATTAACCGTCGATGAGTCCATGTATACGTCATTACTTTTTGTGTACGTAGGTTCATTATCCATTTGGTTTTCTCCTTGACCTTTCAGTACTTCGGTTTTGTTTTGCTTAGTTCATAAAATCATTTTATTTGTGAAATGTAACTTTTGTATCGTACTGCTGTTTTGTAAATCTTTGGTTGATGAATTGTATTGTTTTTGTTCATCTCATACATTTATAATATAATAATAGTATTATAATTTGATCAATAATAAGATAGTAAATGAATTTGATTAATTTTTATGAAATTTGATGATGACTTAGGAGATTGCATCAATTTGCGGTAGTGGTCCAAGACCCTAGTGATGCATTTTATATATTATGACTAAGGCACAATAGCAATATATATACTGATTAATTATTATAAATTTATAGTCTGCCTTGAGTATGACAAACATATTAGATGTTAATTAGTACACTTTCCTAGTACTACAGTGTGGACTTAGCACATATCATTGATTGAATAACCTAATTATGTAGGGATAATACCCACAATTATTAAATATTGATATTAGGTAAACGATATAAATTCAGCATCTTAAATAAATAAATAGCTGATCTATTTATGATATATATTAATAAGTAAGTATAATATTATTACAAAATATTATATAGTTGTGGAACTTACAAATAACAGTACAAAGATATTATAATTGTTTATGTTGAGTATTCATACATTGAGTAAGTACAAATAATTATATAAATTCTATTGGTGATTACGATAGACTAGTAAGTATTTACAAAATTAACGTCAAGAATGCTTACCTTGGATCATTTCATTAGAATTGGAAAAGATTGTAATACAAAGGGAGATGCACTCTTAGAATTTGCGACAACTGAACTTGCGAAATGTGAAGCAAAAATAGAGGAACAGAAAGAACTTGCCAGACGAGAAAAAGAAGAACTTAGACGAGAAGAGGCAGAACGGGAGGAAAAAGAAGAAAGAAAAAAAGTTAGAGAGGAAAGAGAAGAAATTGAAAAGGAAAAAAGAAGAAAACAGGAAAGATAAGCAGGGGACAGGTTAATACAGATGCGTATGGCTGAATTAAACTTAAAAGCTCAAGTAGCTTCAGGTGGAAATAATAATACTGATACACATAATGGATCTTCATCCAACCAAAACAAACCTTATTAGAACTTTAAATTACCACCTTTCAAATTGAACCTCGACGACCTTTCATCGTACCTAGCACGTTTTGAACAGGTATGTACAACAAATAACTTACCAAAACACGCATGGGCTTTTAAAACTTAGTGAATTGTTGGACGGGGAACCATTAAGTGCAGTTCAGAATGTTGACCCAACAATAGCTGGTGACTATGACGCCATTAAGGCCTTATTATTACGTCGTTTCCATTTCGACGAAGAGGGTTGCAGATTACGTTTTAAGAGTATTCTACCAGATAATAGTAAAGACTTCACAGGTTTTATTGCGAACATACGCAATACCTTTAACAGATGGGTGGAACTGGCAGGTGTAACCAAATCATACGACACGTTAGTCGATTTGTTACTGAGGGATAAAGTGTTATCCTCTGTCAGTCCACCGTTCTTTGCCTATTTGCAAGAACGTAAACCATCTACAATCGATGAATTAGAAAAAAATTCAATAAACTATTGCACTGCTCATCCGAATGCGAGCATTTCTAACTCGCTAATAAGGGAACCTCTACCTGTGGCCTCTAATATGTCATACCACAGTCATTACAAACCAAGAACACACAGCGTGGATAGAAGTCGCTTCAAAGGAAATTATAATGTTAATTTTCATAAGGGACATAATAATTTCAACAATAAGAGTGACTTTAATAGAGGTAGACCACAAAATAGAAATTATTCACCTCAGTCGAGATACAATAATAGTCAACATAACGCAAATCATAATCAATCATATAACTATAACACTACTAACAACTGGAATAACAATAATCATGGCTCGAGACATCGAGATAACAGTTACTACAGGGTACAACGGGACAATTCTAATGATTATTCTCGACATCGGTCTCATTCTCGTAGATCGTCTCATCAGCATCATCATGCAGGGGCAGCAATTACTGATAATAAAACCCCAGATGTTCCACAAAACGATAAAGTAATACAGTCTTCTTCTACATGTTATGCAATTAATTATAACGTGGCAAATAGTTGCCCGGAATGTAATCTTGTTTTTCAGAAAGCAAAGGAAACAGTATTGAACTGCGGACATATTCTACCAGAAGTAGGTCTTGCAGCCAATGATGGAACAGGCTCCCTAATATTCAACAGAGGAATAGTGAATGGATCTATTGTTTCAGTGTTGAGAGATTCCGGATCGACCACTATCGGAGTCCGGCAGTCACTTGTTCATCCCAGTTGTGCAACAGGGGAACATGTCAGGTGCATGACGTTTGGTGGGACAATTGAACATTACCCCACTGCAATAATTCATGTTAATACACCCTTCTTTTCAGGAAATGTGAAGGTATGCATGTTGAAAAGTCCAATTGCAGATCTTATGTTGGGACGCATCCACGGCAGTAAGGATTGCACACCAGAAGAAATTATGGAGTGGGAAATGAAACATTTGCAATTTTATGGCAATGCTAACGCCGTCATTGCAATGGCAACGTTACGTGCCAAGAATACGAATACATGTGGCACAGCAGTTTCTAATTTTAGTCTTGGTACTATTTTTGAAAAAGAGGAATATAGTGAGACTCTCCATCAAAATAATAATAACCCTATTTTACGACACGTAGTCAGCACTAAGAGTGATACTAGGGTGTCTACACACCCAGTGGCAGGTAGAAGATCATTCCGAGGGAGTTATACTTTTCCTCGGCAGAATATTACTGCCAATTCTGAAAATAAATGCTGGCGACAGGATCATATTATACTTGATCGTAATAAAACTTTTAACACTGTCAACGGTGTAAAAGATTGTACTAAGAAGAGTAAGATGTTGAAACATATAGGTGGAGTTAAGAGTAAGGAGAAGGGTGCATATTCTCGCACCGTATTAGTGCGCAATCTGCCACACGACGTTACATGGCAGGCACTTAGTAATTTCTTTAAGTACACGGCGGACGTTAGGTTCGTGCGTCTGTTACCACCTACCAATAACAGGTATGGTGAAGCTCTGGTTACATTTCGTAACAATAGAGATGCTCGAATGGTTATCGAGCTTGACAATGGTGTTTATTTTCACCACCATTCTTTGAGATTGAAATTAGTACCTGATTCTGCGTCACGCAGATAACAGGTTTCGGTAACACTGTTCGTCACATCTTTGATGACTCAGCATAGTCAGTCATCATCAATTTTTTTTTCTTCCCTAGTAATCTATTCGTACATATATTAGTTAAGGTAGACTCTTCTATTTGGTGATACTTTTGTTATCTTGTCTACTATGTCATTGTACTAATCGATCAGTGATTCAGGAAGAAGAATCCTCTTTTCCTGAGGTACAGATGGCGTTACCTGTACCTATAGTACAACCTACTGAATCTTGGCGGGACGTAACCATCTCTTCTTCGGTTACACCGCAACAGCATCATCAGATTGCTGATCTTTTACAATCTTATCCAGATGTGTTGACCGACTTACCGGGTCGCACATCAGTAATTAGTCATGACATTACCCTTAATGATGATACATCAATTCGTGTACATTCTTATTCAGTTCCACTACACTTTCTTACTAAAACTACTAAAGAACCTGAGGAGATGTTGTCATTAGGAATTATTGAGACTAGTAATTCTCCATTTTCGTCTCCATTAGTCATTGTCAGAAAGAAGGACAACAACATTAGACTATGCGTCGACTATAGAAAATTAAATGCACAAACTGTAGTTGATAGCGAACCACATCCACTTATTGACGATTTACTTCCACGTCTATCCAACGCAACAATATTCACTAAGATAGACTTAACTAAAGGTTATTGGCAAATACCACTAACCGAAAAAGCTAAATACTACACAGCGTTTTCCACTCCACAAGGTCTATACCAGTGGAATGTGATGCCTTTTGGGCTTTTTAACGCTCCAGCTACCTTTATTCGCATGATGCGAAAAATTTTTTCAAGTAGACCAGACATCATTACATACATCGACGACATGTGTTTGTTTAATTCGTCATTTGAGGAACATTTTTCGGGACTTAAATATGTTTTGGAAATACTAAGAGAGAATCATTTAACTGCTAAACCTTCAAAAATACAAATAGCTTTTCAGGAAATAACTTTTTTGGGACATATTATTGGAGCGGGATATATCCAAACGGTTCCTAATACGGTTTCCAAAATTTTAAACTTATGAGTTCCTCAAACGAAGAAGCAGGTTAGAAGCTTATTAGGATTAGTCCAATACTACAGCAGATTTGTACCCAACTTGTCATCTATCACGGCTGTCTTGTCATCATTGTTTAAAAAAAACATGCCGTTAAAAGTGACATGGACTGATGACTGTGATAGAATATTTCGGAAAATATTTGATATTTTTTTACATCCACCTATTTTGAAACTACCAGATGCTTCTAAAAAGTTTATCCTCCGTACAGATGCTAGTAATTACGGAATTGGCGCTTGTTTGCTCCAGTATCACGACGATATCCTCCATCCGATTTTATACGTCTCACGAAAACTCAAGACGCCAGAAACCAAGTACTCTACGGTAGATAAGGAGTTATTAGCTGTTGTTTGGGCGATTAGCAAACTACAAAACCTCCTCTTGGGTGCATCCTTCGTGATCCAAACCGATCAGAAGGCGGTGGCATCGCTACGTCGTGCTAATCATAAAAACCCTAAGCTGACAAGATTCGCCATTCTCCTTCAGCCGTTCGAGTTTACCATTGAATACATATCAGGCACAGAGAATATCGTTGCTGACGTACTCTCTAGAAACCCTTTGGATGTCGATTGATGAACACTGATACTCTTCGAATGAATTAACGAAAGTACTTTTAACAAGAGACAGTATCCTATCGTTGAACTCTCGACCTGGGAATAAAACGTCGACTACAATTCAAATAAATAATTATTGGAGATATGCGTCATACGAAATGAATGAAAGCAAAAGACATTGTGTTCGTATTTACACTGGGACTTTGGTTAGTGTCCATTTATGCTACAACTAAGTGCAACAAATTCGGAAATAATATTTGAAGTCAAGTTGGACAAAATTCGTTATGTGACATTACTAATTGGACGTTATGAAGGTCTACATTCATTCCGAATTAAAACATTTGAACTTTTTTTTTCTAATGGAAATTCACAAGGATAATAACTACGTATGGATCGTCATATCCAAAATTAATTAGTTTCTAGTTATTAGTTGAATTAATAAAAGAAATTAAAATGAAATGTGAGAGAAAGATAAAACAATGAAATATGAAAAAAATGAAAGAAAGAAAAGAAAGCTCACACAATTCTTAGACAATATTCTTAGATCTAATTAGGAATGGTATAATTATATTGTATATTTGATAAGCTTGCTGACATATTACATACTATTTTATTACTTAGTTAGTTAAGTTAGATAGTTAGTAACTACTCAAGACATAATTAATTTTAAACACACATAACTACATTAATTGACATTTTTTTTTTTTGCTTTACTTTACTTGTCTTTACTTCTCATTTTTTCTTTTCTTATGACATTTTCTTTCGTTTTCTTTAACTAGATGTTTAATAACTGCATTCTTAATACACACTTACTATGATTTAATCATAATTAGATTAATCTTGACATGACATTTCATTACGACAGACTTTAAGTTAATTGAATAATTAAGTATTGATATTTGACATTTTCTTTTAGTTAATATAACACATATGTATAACATGATTATTAGTATATTACATGACTGTTAATTAGTCGACATGACCACGACACTGTTCTAGACAGAACATCGTCGGCCATATGTCGGATTTTTGTTAAATCTTTGAAATTATTCATTAAGATAGGTTTTGTAAAAAATCTATATAATAGATTTTTTTTCCCCGGTTGGCAGGGAATTGTTACGGTAGTTCTATTGCAGTCGTCTGCTATAGGTTGGCAGCGTGCAATTTTAGAGGTTACGGCATTTAATATAATCTAAGGTAAATAATTCTTGGACTATTGAACGCTATACACTCGATCGAATTATGACGCGGTAGCGTTGATAGGTCACGCACCGTGACTAAGATACGGGACCCTTTTTATGTTGACCGTCAAGCTGTAAAGACGTGTCCTTTATCCTTCCAGTGATGGGCATGAGATTGCCGCACAGATATATTTTTATTCAAGTAGGGACATGGGTCAGTCCATTATTATTGTGAAGAGATGAAATGATTAAGGTTAGTACGTAAATGAACTCAGGGAAGGATGAATTAACAGTCCATAATATTTTATATTGTCAGACGCATAATCTCACTGTCGGCTGTTGGAATCCCCAACCGCGCGTACATATAGTTATGACGTTCTGCCTACAGTAATTCGCTTTATTGGACAAGGACTGAGATACATATATATCTATTCAATCAAGTTTAATATGTACTTTTTATGATCAACATGTGTGAATTGTCTTGACGTGTAAAACTGTATATTAAAACGTATGGACTCAATGAAAGGACTTATCAAGTCAATCGTATTGCAAGGTTTGAGTATTATTCAATTTTCCTACCCCGCATTCGCTTAATTACCATCGAAGACCCGATTCAAACAACTGAATGAAAAAAGATGAACATATCAAAAGCAATGCAATGGCCAGAAATTAATGATTGCTTCATTAATATTGCATGGAACATTGTTCAACAAGTAATGACCCAGTTTAATAGAAAGTCACCTTCAACACCACTGCAGACGAAATCTACAGTCTTCTCGCTTCCTCCTGTAGCCTTCCTGGTCGTGCCCAGTGGAACCCAGAACTTGGCTACCTGATGCAATTCAGTCCTGCGTCACTCAGCCAAGCACTAATTATGTCTGTGCAACGCGGGCCCTACTATATACCTGACAGAGACATCCATTATCGATGATGAATACACTCATTTTTTCATTGACTTAATCCCTGCGACCAAAGCCGTCTCTCCCCTGGAAAATTAGTTGATTACTGTAACGCATAAAGTAATAAGTACTTTGTTACTTTCTCAAAACACTCTAACTTTATTGGCTACAGGTCTATGACAGTTTTTTCTCCCCTTACTTGCAAGACTTTTTTATTTTTATTTTATTTATTTATTTTTTAAATTCATATTCTCTCAGTGTTGTTTAAATTACTTTGTTAGAGCTTTAGTGTTGTGGTGTGAAAATGTGTGTGCCTACTTTTGTGTGACTATTGTAATATACTACTGACAATTTCAGTTAATTGTAATTCTTAGCAATACTTGTACCAAGTGTTCGAACGTTAAGTACTAACATTTGTATTTTCACTTACTTGGTGACGTTAATTAGTTTAAATTTTAAGGGTTTCGTATTTAAAACTGCTTTTGTTATTTTCATTTTTAAACACTCGCCAAAATAAAATGCATACCTATCAGACACAATGGCTAATTAAGGATGATCTACGGCAGGGCCACCTAAACATTTACCATTTATTAGGCAAACTTCCTGAGCTTACACGAATTCTGAACAAAAATTGTCATGTTTTTGGACTTTCCGAAAACCGTTTAAACGACAACATATCAGATGATGAAATTAACCTAAATGCCTTTAAAACTGTTCGGCGAGCCTCAAGTAGAAAGCTAGAAACAGGTATAGTAGTATATATTTCCACTTCTATTAGTTATCGCCACAGAAGCGATTTAGAGACAGCAGAGACCGAGTGCATATGGTTAGAGATAAAACTACCGTCTCAGGGACAATTTCTAGTAGGGTATCTTTATAGAAATCCCAGTGCAGGAGCCATCTGGTATGAAGATTTCACCACTATGATGGATAAAGTATTTACCACTGCCAAAGAAATTATTCTTCTAGGCGATTTCAACATCGACATGCACAACACAAACCAAACGTGGGAAAACATCATACTATCTTACAACCTAAAACAAATAGTCAACCAGCCTACCAGGGTAACAAATGCATCATCCACAACAATTGACCACATCTACGTCACCTGTGCAGAAAACATTATAGAATGCTCTGTTCCTACTGTCGCAATGAGTGACCACTATCCTATATGTTGCACGTGGTCAAAGAATAAATATAAAGCTCCAAGAAATAAACATATCAGTATTAAATATAGAAGTTTTAAAAATTTCAACCGTGAACTATTTTTACATGATTTGCGAACTGCACCTCTTGCCAGTGTTTACCAGTTTTCTGATCCCGATGACGCCATTGCCCATTGGACACGTATCTTTCTTTGTGTGTTTGATAACCACGCACTGACTAAAGAAGTTCGTGTGAAACGACAGGTCAAATCTCTTTGGATCACGCAAGCAGTGCTGGACGCCATGAGGCAGAGAGATCAAGCTCACAAAAACAAGGACTTTAACATATACAGAGCACAGAGGAACAACGTGCAATATTTAATTCGTAGAGAAAAAAAAATTACTTTAAAAATTTGGTTCAGAACAAAACAAACATTAAAGATATATGGAAAGCAATCAATACCTTAGCGAACAAGCGAAATCTGTCAGTCTCGTCAACCCCTAATACTTCATTTACTTCCATAGACTTCAGCAATTACCTTCAGGCAGAAATAAACAGTCTTAAATCTACAATACCAAATTCACCTTGTGACTTAGGCAGGCTGTCAGTATTTTATGAGAACAAATGTACCAACACAATCCCATCCAACATTCCGTTTATGACAGTTAATCAAGTGTATAACTATCTTCTAGGACTTAAAGATAATAATTCATCAGGACTTGACGAAGTCAGTAATCGAATACTGCGTTATGCGGCTCCAGCTATTAGTGATTCGCTTACATACATATACAATCAATGTTTCGCAAGGAGTTATTTTCCGTGGCACTTTAAAGTCGCTAAGGTATATCCTCTCTTAGAACCTGCTCTTCCGACAATAATAACATTGATAACTTTAGGCCAATCTCCTTAATATCATCGCTATCCAAACCACTAGAAAAACACATACATAAAATAACACTACAGCACCTGGTTAACAACGTCTTGCTAATTGATAGTCAGTCGGGGTTTAGACCTAAACATTTATGTCACACACTCTAACTAAGATGATTGATAACTGGCACTTAAATATTAATAACGATAACGTATGTGGGGCAGTTTTTGTAGACTTTAAAAAAGCATTTGATATAATAGATCACGCTATTTTTATTAGAAAACTAGAAACATCAAAAGTAAACCTTCAGCTAGTGACGATAATCAAATCATTCCTGTCAGACATAAAATATGTAGTTTCTTACAATAACTCTTGTTCAAACCCATCCATAATAAATACCGGCGTTCATCAGGGCTCTATTCTTGGGCCTCTACTTTTTCCCATATACATTAATGACCTTCCACTACACGTCGAGCACGCAGAACATTGAAGAAGGTAGGAAATAGCGAATGTATGAAACATGGCCGACCTTAAAAGTTTGCATTAGAAGGAAAGAGAATCTAAATCTACAAGAGCAAGCCTGAGTGAAAGACATTTAAATAATAATAATTCACCAAAGGAGATAGAGTATGAATGATATCCAAAAGGATATTATTCAAATATAAATAGTTTTAAAAATAATTAACATTTTTCATCCTCATCACATCTGCTAAAAGTTAGCTAATAATCTTTAAAAATTTATTATAACTACATACCTCAACGGATTTCGATAAAACTTGAATAGAATGAAAGCTTCATATGGGGACAATGAAAGGATACCTAGGAAGGAAGGAAAGAGATAAGTGTGTAATGACAATAAGAGAAAACAAGTACAGAAAAAGCATATCGCCTCAAACAAAGAGATTAAACGAAAAGCTTAGCGGACTTCAGGCGGTGCTTTCTCGTACGGGGGAGTCGCCCAAATATAAGGACACATCGGCGCGTTTAAAATTACACACACCAAATCCAGAAGCCAGAGTGTGAAACTGGAAGACAGTATCTGCAAGAAAAGTTCTTTTTTCACGCTGCATGCAGGGCAGATAGACTTCAACCAATACAGCCTCACCGTGCGCTTATTAATCCTAAGAGGGTATGTAAGTTTATTAAAGATATATGTGTGACTAATATCATTTTATTTCAGATTTTGTTTACGATTTGATGGTATCAGATATAATAAAAAGGGTATACAGGAAGCTAATGACGCTAACTATCGATAACCTCCTCCGGCATTGTCATGAAGTATAACCATTAATTGGTTAACCAAATATATCATGGCTAGTTCTTGTCTGGAAGCTTACGACATACCAGCAAGTATATAAGTGACTTGGCATCCATAAGTGGAAGGCAAAGGTTATATCTTACCCATGTAACATAACATGTGATTTATTCATGTATTTTGTTATTTTCTGCACAGTGGACATTATCTTATCATGCTATCTCTGTAATATACTACCATGATTCATTCATTTATATACAAACACTGAAGACATGGTCGCCTCATGAACAGCAGTAGTTGGTGAGATTGTTGGAACACTGTTGCGAGAGGCGAGTAATTCCGCATTTAAATTCTTAAAACCTATTGCCAAGATTTTGTCGATAAAGTTCTCAAGGCATGAGAAAGCAAGATATCCTTTTTCAGTATTTAGGACTCGCTTAAATTCATCATCATCATCACATAGTATAGACTTAAGATTCATTTGCGTATTTTGCATTAACTATTATCTTTTTTCCAGGTATAGTTAATGTTAGTTCTTTTGTTGTTTCCTTTAAGTAATTCAATAAATGTTGTAGTTGTGTTTGCATTACCAACACACGTTAATTACATATATAGAGAAGGAAAGAAAGTGTGCGAGAGAGACATACAGTTCTTCCTCTTCTGTTCACTCAGTGTAATAGAGGAGGTGGGGCTCGTTAGCATTATAATATAGAGAGGGGATAGAGTGGTAGGAGTGACAGTGTCGCGAGATTCAGAATCACTGGGACTATCTGCTGGGAACTTATCACAAAGTCTTACATTCACCTTCTCCACTCCTGCTGCCTATCTGCAAGCAGTTGCCAAGCAAAGCTGAGCCATTCACAAAGCCGGCACCACAAAGATAACTCTCCCTGGTTAATCTTCTTGTTAACCCTGTGACATTAAGTGGAGGCTGCAGTCCGAGATAGTACCTTGGGGTTTGCCCTAGACAAAAACATTAAATAATTCATTTTGCAATTTTTGTATAAACCTATTCACTGTCTTCTATACTGTTCCTTATTCTACTTAGGTAGAGGGAAAGAACACAGATTAGAATATTAGATAATTAGATAAGATATTTATACTATATTAAATAAGACATATGTTAGAATAGTATACGATATTAATTTATATACACTTAATACTGCATTTTGTTAACAATATTGATTTGTTGTCCGCACTATAAATTTACCTGGATGCTTGGTACATGGGTAGGACCACGTTGGTCACTAACAATAGGCATTGTTGAAGTCGGATGCCTCGAACGAGCGAACCGACATTGTATTGTCCTTTTGTTCACAAGTGAACAATAACGTCTAAAGTCAGCGAAGTGTACGGGAAATTTTGTTGTTGTTTCTCCCTTGGGCCAAAATCACGATTGTTTTTTTCTCGCTCTAAATTATTGGTCTCTCTCACATAATTGCGAGTAAATGGCAGCTGAAGAGATAAAAATGGCAGCTGAAGAGAGAAAAAATGCAGCTGAAGAGAGGAGACTAGCATTAGAAGTAGAGCTGTCAAGAATGGTGCGAGAGGCAGAGTTAGAGAGACAACTTGATGAAATGGACGCCGACGCAGCTAAAAGAGAATGGGAGGATAAGAGAAACCAGGACGAAAGAGAATATAAGGTTAAGAGAAATACGGAAGAGAGAGAGCATGCACTTCGGAGGAAGAGGTTGTTTGAAACATATGAACAACCCACAAGAGTTGAACCGGAAATATGCATTTCGGTCCATGAAGTGGCAGACGAGCTAACATATCGCCTAGAAGACCCACCATCTTCGCATTGCATTGCGTCATGTGCAAAGAAACCCGCAGGAAAAACTGATTACGAGAGGGCAGAAAACTTCAGTCATCTGCACACGTTTGCGGGTGAACAGTGCCGAAATGAACATACCTCTATGGGCGCCTCTGAACCACAACTGCAGGGTTCACCTTGCCCGCTTTCCTTGGGCGTAGTTGATTCAGTGGATTCCAGACACCTCGGCGGATATAACGGAAAGTTATTGAAAGGCACAGAAGAGCCTACTCTAATTGCAAGCGGTACCTTCGATGGATCTTGCAATGGGGAATCGAATAAAACCATTTCACCTGGCATCACAGAGAAGAAGAAAACAGGCACATGTCTCCTGACATCAGGAGGACAACTATTACCTCACTCCCCCGGCCCTTCTACGTGGAAAGAAGTGACCGGAGAAGAGCGGGCATTTGCTGTTATTCATGGAGATAGATAGATGCCCAAGTCGCCTAAGTCTGCCTTTCCCCCGGACGAGGGAAAGCTAGATCCTACCACTTTTAAAACTTACGGAGAGAAATGTGTGTCTTTAGAAGGGATAACAACACATACTATTATCGGGACAGGGTGGACGAAGGACACGGATGCACCTCCCGACTCTCTTCAAAAGGAGGTAGAAGAGGATCATCAGGAAAACAGCGTGGTAGAGCCGGCGGGAATACAGCAGCTTAACCCCCGCGGGACTCCGATTCTATATGGAGGCGAGAGGAAAATTAGGTGGATAGACAGAAGAAAAGACACCAGGCGACACAAGAGGAAACAGCTTGGTGTACGCGCTTTATGCAAGGCACCGCGCCGACGCGCGAAACTTACAACACACTGTACCCGATTTAAAAGGACAGATGGATTGCACCGTTTCTTGAATTATGAAAATTCCACGGGCAAGATACACAAGATACGTAATAGGGACAAACAAGGCAAACAATGGCCAACTTTGATCCTTCATAGGATTCACAGATTGTTTAGAAGAAGAAAGAAGTGGGGAAACCTTTTTTATTTCAACAGATCGAAGAAAGAATCACAGAGATTTGATGTCAGTCAGAATGGGTCACGCAAGAGAAAGAAGAGGTTTAAACCTGGCAAAGAATATTACCAGGACACTAACGCAAAAGGATGGAGAAGGAAAAGTGATCTTTCATGGACGACAGCTAGCGCCCGAATTCCCACGGGACGCAAAGTTGTCAATAGAGAAAGAGTGGAAGAGGTATTCGATTCCGGGCTGGAATTCGATTCGATATTCAGGTCAAGACTGGTTAGGCCAGAACAATTGACTGATGAAACTGTGGAAATTCAGGGCACAGTTAACGGCGATCCTCCACTGATGGCGGCTATCGCCCGGACTCCCATTGAAGGCAGATATGTCAAGGGAGAACTGCGAACGGCAGTTTTAAATGATCATATGTATGAATGCATTATAGGCTGCAAATATGTGGTTTTGGGAGACACTCGTCATTCAAGAGTCACAGCTGCAGGGTAGACACGTGAACTAGCGAAGAAGAAGAGACAAGGAGACGAGTTTGACTTCCATCCGCAAGAGCTGAGACGAGCTCACAAGAACGATAAATCGGTAGAATCTTGTTTTAAGAAGAGACTGAAGAGAGACAATCCACCGCAACCAGGAGACTTCTTTGAGCAGCAAGGACTACTCCTTAGGAAAGCAGGAAAGCGCGGACATGAGTATACTCAAACAGCAATACCAGCGCGATATAGATTTTATATCTTAGGAATGGGACATGTTAGTAAATCTAGTTGTCATGTCGTACAATGCAGCACAACGCAAATAATCACTCGCCATTGGCAGGGAATCGCAAGGGACATGGATCAAGGTATCAGATCAGGTCCTGAATACAAAAGAGGGGCATTAAATCATGGAAAAACGGAGGAAGCCACTATTAAGGAAAACAGAGCACGTATGAGGAATAGGAGGCGTCAACAGGACAGCCAATATGAGAAGAAGACTCCCAGATGTGATCTAGAGATAGGCAAACAAGTTTTACTGTTTATGCCTAGCAAACAGAACATGTTACAGATTGGATGGCACGGGCCATACACAGTGGTCGAGAAGGCATCTCGAACCAATTATAAGATTCCATTGGAGAATCAGCTGGAAATGTATAATATTATTCTGCTAAAAAGATATTTAGACAGGCACATAACTGAAGCGGCCAACCTCCCACCACGAGCAGCCACAAAGCATTTGAATAAGGGAAATCCGAACTCAGCACTGCAGCCCAATGTGGCTAGACAGTTATCTGCAGTCGTGCATCATCACAAAGCCAGCACTACGAACGGAGTAGAGCAGGGGCGACTACTCTTGGCCACGGCCACGACATTGAAACAGGAAATGGAGCAGCTCTTTATAGCTGATACAGGAGAAGCAACTGAGGAAGATTGCGAGGAGAATGATTTGCACGAGGAGAAGGATGGTGGAAACGAGGAAGATGAGGAGGATAGTAATAGGGAGAAGATAACTACAGCCGACAATAGGGAATGCAAAATGCATCCTGACTCCCAGGAGTCTCCGCAAGCTAAGAATTGGTGCGGGGGACATATGTTGCGAGAGGCGAGTAATTCTGCATTTAAATTCTTAAAACCTATTGCCGAGATTTTGTCGATAAAGTTCTCAAGGCATGAGAAAGCAGTCGGGTGTCTATACCCATTGTCTACAATAGACTGCGCTCGGCGTAAGCACTGGGAAAGCCACAAATTTCGCATGGACTGTTTTCACAACAATGAGACATTAGGTCAACAGACTATCGAGGTACAATTGGGAGTAGCCGACACTACGTCTCGTTTGTGTTTACACAAAGGCAGGAATACACAAATATTATTGTGGCTAGTAACAGAGCCTAATGGACGACCAGAGACAGTTCAGCGAGCACGGTTTACAATGAGTATTTTGGTAAGGCGGTTCTCATGGAACAGACCAAATAATATTGGATTAACGGAGACCCAAAGTCGGAGCGAAGATCAATATGAAAGAATAAATTATAAAGAGAATAACAACACTGCACAGACACCCAAAAGACGAACGCAGACAGATTGTCTGGGCGAGGAAAAACCCGAAAGCGACCATAGCAAAATATTACAGAAACTTTACAGAGTAATGGGGACGGGTTGTCTGACTGGAGTGAGACGAACGAAACTGCACATGACATCAGAAGCGATCACGGGAAATCGCCAGCGGCCATGTGGACTCTATAAAACCCAACGAAATTGGTCGCTCAATATTGCTAAGAGACAGCATTCCGCCAACCTTCTTGGTTCTATATTTCACGAGAAAGAGTCAGGACTTGTGTCAGTGAATTCTTTATATGGACACCAAGTGGTAGAGACAGGGACCGTGTGAGATAACTCAGCCTTCGTCTTACTACCCTGTTGGCGTAAATCACGGGACAAGCTAATGAGTAGGGCCAACCAGATATACTGCGACGACACGTATCTCACAGATATTTAACGGCAACAAACCTACCAACACTCAACGGGGGTTAGAAAGGAATTTTCCAGGCGGCGAAGGATACTTTCTGTCATCCACCACCCCCACAGAAAAGTAAGCAGAAAATACCTAGAATAAGGGCTGCATTACTAAGTGCTGTCTACGTGAATATATTGATCAGAAGTAGCAGTAGCCTACGGACGATTGTCATTACAACAAGTGCCTTTGATAAATCTTGATCAGAAGTTGCAGGAGCAGACGTACGATCATGTAAACCCAGTGCTTACGAAAAGTATGGAGATCCTAAATTACCTGCGGCAATGGACAGACTCGCCAAGTAAAACTGAGGCGCAAACATATACAGATATATGACATATTCATATCAAGCACAACCTGAGCAAAATATCTTCACCACAAAGGGACATCTGCATACCAGACGAAGTCTCTGCAGAAAAACTTTGCGGTCTACATAACATATGAACACGCCACCCCAGCCGCTCATTTCATTGTCAACACTCGCATCGCGAAGAACAAAAGATCAGGCCATCGACACCCAAAGAAAGTCAGTGAGCCGGACAATGGTATTGAATGCAGACAAAGACATGTTCATGGCGTACAAACACCCAGAGTTTTATTGACAGTCAGTCTGAGACCAAGAAGCAAGATATCCTTTTTTTAGTATTTAGGACTCGCTCAAATTCATCATCATCATCACATAGTATCGACTTAAGATTCATTTTCGTATTTTGCATTTACTATTATCTTTTTTTCCAGGTATAGTTAATGTTAGTTCTTATTGCATTTGTATTATTGTAATTGGATGTTGTTTCCTTTAAGTAATTCAATAAATGTTGTAGTTGTGTTTGCATTACCAACACACGTTAATTACATATATAGAGAAGAAAAAAAAGTGTGCGAGAGAGACATACAGTTCTTCCTTTCTTCCTCTTCTGTTCACTCAGTGTAATAGGGGAGGTGGGGGCTCGTTAGCATTATAATATAGAGAGGGGATAGGGTGGTAGGAGTGACAGTGTCACGCGATTCAGAATCACTGGGACTATCTGCTGGGAACTTATCACAAAGTCTTACATTCACCTTCTCCACTCCTGCTGCCTATCTGCAAGCAGTTGCCAGGCAAAGGTGAGCCATTCACAAAGCCGGCACCGCAAAGATAACTCTCCCTGGTTAATCTTCGGGTTAACCCTGTGACATTAAGTGGAGGCTGCAGTCCGAGATAGTACCTTGGGGTTTGCCCTAGACAAAAACATTAAATAAATCATTTTGCAATTTTTGTATAAACCTATTCACTGTCTTCTATACTGTTCCTTATTCTACTTAGGTAGAGTGAAAGAACACAGATTAGAATATTAGATAATTAGATAAGATATTCATACTATATTAAATAAGATAAGACATATGTTAGAATAGTATACGATATTAATTTATATACACTTAATACTGCATTTTGTTAACAATATTGATTTGTTGTCAGCACTATAAATTTACCTGGATGTTTGGTACATGGGTAGGACCACGTTGGTCACTAACAATGGGCATTGTTGAAGTCGGACGCATCGAACGAGCGAACCGACATTGTATTGTCCTTTTGTTTACTGGGACTAGCTGCTGGGAACTTATCACAAAGTCTTACATTCACCTTCTCCACTCCTGCTGCCTATCTGCAAGCGGTTGCCAGGCAAAGCTGAGCCATTCACAAAGCCGGCACCACAAAGATAACTCTCCCTGGTTAATCTTCGGGTTAACCCTGTGACAAACACCATGGCCACCTATTACCTTTTGTTCCAGGTTTTATGATCGTTCCTGATCGAGTTTATGGTCGTTCCTGATCGAGCTCATGATCGAGTTTAAACTAAAGACTTGAGGACCTTTGATCCTGCTAACTGAAGACTAGTGGTCAAACAATCTTCAGCACCTTAGTTCCCCCGTAGTTATCATCATCATCATCATCATCTGCCATCTCCACAACGAAGGTTGGCTGTAAAGGATCTCCAGCGTCTTCTGTCTCTTGTCTTGATGGTGCACTCTGATAGGCTCTTCCCTGTCCATCTCTTGATGTTATCTTCCCACTTATAGCGCTGTCTTCCCCTTGCACGTTCGCCTTCACCTCCCCCTTCTATTATGGTCTTCTGCAAGATGTTATACCTTTTTTAGTGGCCAAAGTACTTTAGCTGCCGAACTTTGATCTCCCTCATTAGTTCTCTTTTCACACCTAGATTTTCAAGGACCTCCTTATTTGTTTTCTTCTCTTTCCATGAGATACGCCGTAGTTATAGGGCGGGCTGAAGGAAAGTCTTCCTGATCATCAGTGTGTCTCAGGAACCTCGAACAAACACAAGATGGGTTTTTCTGTATTCAATCCAACAAACACTGTGAGCAGTTTCTAAAGCGATGGTCGATGATGATAACAGCTAGAGACTAGATAGCAAGATATACAAAATATACTGTGACAGACTGTATAATTTCATTGGAAGATTCATCCAAGATTTTTTACTATTATTTATTTTAATTTGTAAATATAAATAATTATACATTTTACCATCTTCCAACACCCATTTCTCATTTCAAGGCTAGATAGATGTACATAAATAAATTATGAAATTGTACTCATTTGACTTGGTAAATTTTTAACTGTTAAATTTGGAGTTACTTTTTCTAATTTAATTATATTATCACATAGGGTTACTATAGCGAAAGTGGCGCATTATACTTCTGAAGCCTAAATCTATTGTCCAGCTCAGAGTATTCAAGGCCGTAACTCAATTGTGATACCAGTGCACTTCTCTGGCACTGGGACTTCATACTTTCTGGAGAGAGATTCTACTTCTTCTCTTCCACTATCATCACATCAGAAAAACCTTTCGCTACAATCCTGTGACCTATTTGCTGATGACTGTACTGTCTACACGAGTGATACAAGTTGCAACACACTCGAACTATCGTTACAAAAAGATACAGATAATTTGATTAAGTGGAGCATCGGAAATCGCGTGCTAATAAATATAATTAAAACAAAATGCATGTTAACATCAACTATACAAAAATTACAAATGTCAGAGAAAACAACACTTCAGATATACATTGGTACCTAACTCTAGAAATAGTCGTTGACCAGCATCTAAATTGGAACTCACATGTGCATGCACTGACCAAGCAAACGGCACAGAAAGTTTACCAGTTAGCAAAAATCAAACATTACATAGATGAAGAAGCACGAAAATTGTTCTATATATCTCACATACAAACAAACCTTGACTATTGCTCCACAATCTGGGATGGTTGTTCTATGTCTAACACAAAAAGACTCCATTCACTACAAAAGCATGCAGTGCGTCTAGTTTCTGACAACTGCCAAACACAGTGTGTAGATCTATATACAGATCTCAAAATACTGCCTCTAATAAAGCGCTTTCTGTTTAACAAAGCTAAATGTGTACACAAAATCCTGTCACAGAATGCTCAAACATATCTGTGGCCACTGTTCAAATACAATGAAAGACGCTGTCAACGCCTTAACAAAATACAAGTGCCCAAGCATAGGCTTGACTTATTCAAGAAAAGCTTAGCTTACTCTGTTGCTCATCTTTGGAACTATCTTCCACATTATTTAAAAAATAACCTCAGTCCCTATTCATACAATCGTAGACTTTTCGAATACTTTATGAGTTCTGATTATCTGCCCCCCTTATGTGATTATTTTTCCGAACAAATGATATAATATTGAATGTAGGTTTAATGATGATGTTTGTACTTTTCAACATATTTTATTTCATGGTGATACTTAGTTTGTACTTTTCAACATATTTTATTTCATGTTTATAATTAGATACTGTGAATGTGAGTATGCTATTATTTTACCGTTACAACGTTGAATTCTTTTACATTGATGGGTAAAATGCATGTGAGAATAAATGAAATCAGTATAAAAGACGAGAGAAATTAAGGGCAGAATGTCAGACGGGCCTGCGTGCCCAATTCTCAACCCTTTGAAAATAAAGTTAGTTCGTTCGTTCTTTCGTTCGTTCTCTCTCTCTCTTTCTCTCTCTCTCTGTGTCTGTGTCTGTGTCTGTGTCTCTGTATCTCTCTCTCTCTCTCTCTCTCTCTCTCTCTCTCTCTCTC
This sequence comes from Oreohelix idahoensis, assembly GCA_024509875.1. NCBI lineage: Eukaryota > Metazoa > Mollusca > Gastropoda > Stylommatophora > Oreohelicidae > Oreohelix > Oreohelix idahoensis. The sequence goes on from JAMPIV010016434.1 coordinate 136,448, forward strand.
TCTCTCTCTCTCTCTCTCTCTCTCAACCCTTTGAAAATAAAGTTCGTTCGTTCGTTCGACGTTCGTTCTCTCTCTCTCTCACTCTCTCTCTCACTCACTCACTCTCTCTCTCTCTTTCTCTCTCTCTCTCTCTCTCTCTCTCTCTCTCTCTCTCTCTCTCTCTCTCTCTCTCTCTCTCGCTTAAATAAATTACACATGCCCAAGCCTAGGCTCGACTTATTCAAGAAAAGTTTAGCTTTTTCTGCTGCTCATCTGTGGAATACTCTTCCACACGACTTAAAAAATACTCTTAGTCCATATTCATTCAATCACAGACTTTTCAAATACATCATGAGTGCAGATTATATGCCACCCTAATTTCGTTATGTTCTTAAATAATTACATAACATCATATGTAGGTTTTAAAGTTAATTTTGTCCTGTTTAGTATAAATTATGATACGCATCTGTAAATCTGTGTAACTGTTATTGTACTGTTACAATGTTGGGATTTTATTTTATGGTACTTTTTTGTTATTTTATTATTTAAGTAACATTTAGGATACGTGTGAGAATAAATGGATTAACTATGGAAGAAGAAGAAAGGAAGGGCAGAATGTTAGACGGGCCTGCGTGCCCAATTCTAAACATTTGAAAATAAAGTTCGTTCGTTCTATCTATCTATCTATCTATCTATCTATCTATCTATCTATCTATCTATCTATCTATCTATCTATCTATCTATCTATCTATCTATCTATCTATCTATCTATCTATCTATCTATCTATCTATCTATCTATCTATCTCTACATCTATCTATCTATCTATCTATCTATCTATCTATCTATCTATCTATCTATCTATCTATCTATCTATCTATCTATCTATCTATCTATCTATCTATCTATCTATCTATCTATCTATCTATTAATGTTTATTTTTATTTTTATTTATTTTATTTTTACATTCATTATTATTATTATTATTCTTTTTTAATGTTAAAAACGTACTTTAATTATGATGATTATTGCAAATGTAATATTACTTTTATAATGATAAATGCCTTAATTATGCTTATAGTAAATGTGAGGATGAAAGGATATAGTATATATGATGAGAGAGAGAGGAAGGGCAGAATGTCAGACGGGCCTGCGTGCCCAATTCTTAACCCTTTGAAAATAAAGTTCGTTCGTTCGTTCGTTCGTTCGTTCTCTCTCTCTCTACTGAGCAGACGTGTGTCGGTCGTGTCTCACATTTATAATTTTTGACACAGGCATTTCTAATTGTATTTCAAGGATTTTTATATCGGTGCATTTCTTTTTGGATTGTGAATTTTGTGAAAATGACATTGTGTTGATTTAACAGATGGTATTTGAAAAATACCAGGAATTTATTAAATATTCATTTCCTTTTGGTAACTGCAAATGCCTTCTACAATGCTATTAATAATGACCACGTGACTCGTTACTGACCCCTGTAAAGAAGGGAAGGTCGGCCAGTGTATTTTCTTGGCTACCAGCCCCTCTTAAACAGATAAGGTTTCCAGCGGATCAATGTATTTCACTAGCAATTAATCCCAGTGGGCATGTAAACATGTCACACTTAGAGATCGGCCATGGCTCGCAGGTAATAAAAGCCGCTAGGGACTGTAGATTGCGCCCGTCCACTATCAAAATTTACTCCTTAGAACAAAACAGAGCTCTTCGCGTTAAACTTCATGGATTTAACAAAGAGTCGGATTTAACCTTTAAAATAGCAAATGACGGTAAATGTGCTACTGTACTCTTCCACAATACATTTCATTATGAGGCATTTCGCACAACTTGTACCAAATACTACCAGAATGACAATGTCGAGACGAGAGCAGATAAACAAGGTGCCTTTGTAGAAGATTTCATCACAACACCACTACTATCTGTGCACCTTTATCATACAAAAAACAAGATAATGGCTCAAGGAACTGCTACTGTTATTGAGTCATGGCTGGAAACGGACTTTGTCAGTTTAAATGAGTCTGCACAAAACATAATTTGTACCTCAAAATTGGATTCGACAATATGTTTACCCCAGCTCGCAATAGACATCACATCATCAGCTGCCAGCGTCTCATCTGCTGACAGCGACATCATCAACATTAACTCTAGCATACACTCTCCTACAAATACATCCACTTTGCCTCCCGCAGCACGCGACTTTCCAATAAGCGACACAGTAGCAAATACTCCATTTTCTCAACTTGTGCTGGCCATAGAATATCCAATGGGCCCTAAAGAAACTAGCACACAAACAGATGAAACATTATCACGTAAAAATCACCCAGAAGTCACTCTAATGATAAATGCGCAGTGCTGCCAGGAGCTGATGCTCAAAATGGAGGACACACTTCGAACACTAATTGCCGATCTGACGACTAATGTCTATAAATCGATCAGCGCAGAAAACGAACTACTCAAAAAGGAAATACTGCATCTGAGAGAAGATAATTCCAATATGAAACACGTCGTTGACCAACTACGAAGTGAGTTTTCTATTTATAAAACAAAACACTCGGAACATCCTTTTATAGTATATGAAGCTTCTGGAGATCCCTCTAAAGATCATATATCAAACAAACGCCGCAAGCAGCACTAATGTAACACCAAAAAAGTTGAGGATACACGTGCGCACGAAGCTTACCATATTAGTGTAAAAGTAAGTCACAGGTTTACCGCCCATAACCAGAGTTCAGTACAAAATGAACAAGCATTAACGCCACTACCAGATCAGATACTGACACCACAACCACCCGATAAAACACCCAGACTATTCAGGACGATTCACACCAGGAAAATCAATGGCGGCAGCAAGAATAAAAACGAAAGCCGAGTCAACAACCATGTAGTAAAGCAACACATGTTATAATTGGCGACTCTCTCCTAAAAGGCATATAGAATGATCGGATGTCTGCTACTAAAGAGGAAACTGTCTCAGTTTTAGCGATACCTGGAGCTGGAACTGAAAGATTAATTGATAGAATTAATAGGTTCGACATACATCATAACATTACAAGAACAACAGTACATGTAGGGATCAACGACATAATGAATGGACACAGCGTTAGCCCTTCGGCAATTTCCAAACTGACCACTACAATAAAACAAAAATTTCCTAACACCTCCATTTTTATGTCATCCATTATTCCACCTTGCTATGGCTTCCAACGTCGCGTAGCCGACACCAACAATAGGATACTCCAGAGCTATTGTGAACACAACAACATTGGCTATATCAACAACACACCTTTCTTCACAAGCAACTCTGGAGCACCAAAGAAACGCCTTTACATAGATCAAATACATACATCAAAACTAGGCAGCAGCATCCTAACAAAAAACATCAAGTACCAGCAGCGAACGCAACACGACAACCCACCAGACACAAAGAACACAAACCGATCTACCATGAGATCAGCCCTTCATGAAAATGCACAACACACCTTACCCGCCCCTCAAAGAAGCGCTCCCGTAACCAACAAATTACCTAACAACAAACAGAACGCCACCTACAGTCAGGAAGCCGAACGTTACGATGTTATGTTTCCTCCACTACCTATAAGACAGCCCCTCACAAACACATTATATGACAGTTCAACAAGCAGTGCCACAATGTCCCAGACCCAGAAATCTCCTACAAGTGTTGGAACCACTGCAGACGAAATCTACAGTCGTCATGCTTCCTCCCGTAGCCTTCCTGGTCGTGCTCAGTGGAACCCAGAACTTGGCTACCTGATGAAATTCAGTCCTGCGTCACTCAGCCAAGCACTAATGATATCTGTGCAACGCGGGCCCTACTATATACCTGACAGAGACATCCATTATCGATGATGAATCCACCCATTTTTTTTTATTTTTTTTTTATTTTTTATTTTTTTATTGACTTAATCCCTGCGACCAAAGCCGTCTCTGCCCTGAAAAATTAGTTGATTACTGTGACGCATAAAGTAATAAGTACTTTGTTACCTTCTCAAAACACTCTAATTTCATTGGCTACAGGCCTCCGGCAGTTTTTTCATAATTTGCAAGATTTTATTTTATTTTATTTTATTTACTTTTTTAATTTGTATTCTCTCAGTGTTGCTTAATTACTTTGTTAGAACTTTAGTGTTGTGGTGTGAAAACGTGCGTGCCTTCTGTTGTGTGACTATTTTAATATACTACTGACAATTTCAGTTAATTGTAATTTTTTAGCAATACTTGTATCAAGTGTTCGTACGTTAAGGTAGTAGACTACCTTGTAGGGTAAAAAACTCAAATTTTCATCTCAGAATCAAACAACCATGGGTATAGTGTTAGTATGGACTTAACATTTTTGTCCACATAATGACCTCATTAATTATGCAAATTAGCTATCCAATATGGCCGCCGTAGTGAATAAATTATACACCTTTTTTAAAACATCATAACTATGTTATTTTTACAAGGATCTGACTGAAACTTGTCAAATTGAATTAGTATATATAGCTTGAGGTTTTGACCTAAAATAACAGATATTGACCGAAAGGTTGATTTGTAATGAATTTTCAAAATTTATATTTCTTGAATGTTTGATATTTGTGCCTCATTATATATGCATGATGGTCATAAAACTAAAATTTTGAATTCAATTGTATCCATTTTAGGTCATAATCTGTAAGATTATATGATAACCAACTGTGTTAATTTTCATGTCAATTGAATGTACAGATCCAGAGATATCTTGTTTCAAAGATCACCAATTATGCTAAAAAGACAATTCCGAGAAAACAAAGAAAAACAGAAAAAGAACTCACAAAATGAAGTTTAATGAGCTCCTGTTGAATAAAGGTCTCCTTCTACTGCAGCTGCAGTGTCTATGAATCCCATTTTCAGTGCTCTCAGGTCTTTCCATTGCAATGTCCTTACTTGCTGAATAGATCCTGTGCAGCGTTCTCCTGTATGCTTTCTTTGCCATGCGTTGACTTGTGTTCATGTATATCGAAAAATTCTGCAATGCACTGTGGCCTTTCCCAATAGAACGCACAAATGCCACCATTCGCACATTTACTTCTTTGTTTGTGAGTAGCTGAAGATGAAACATCAGAAGTATTGAAATTGGCAGTCCATTCGCCACTGTTTGTGCGCTTGATACTGATTTCATGACAAAAGCCATTCCGAGTCTCTTCGACGATCTCACAGGTCAGTGAGTACTGATAACATTTGTCACATCTAAAGTTAGCGCATAAAAACCCAAACAGTAGTTTTACATCCATAAGGATAAACCCATTTCCTTTGTTGTCATTTTTAGCTTGTCCTTCACTTTCTTGACCTTTATGACCTTTATTTTCTTTGCTGAGGAGCACAGAGGTTTTATAGCGTCACTATCGACAATAGGTGTCTCATTTTCAGGCAACGGTTTGTTGGTGTACACGCCTCCCAGTCTTTGTCTTATTTCTCATTGTGAACAAAAGAAGCTCTGCTAACTACTATTATACAGAATCAGTATAAAACTAGCAATAAATAGAGTTGATGTTGGGGAAAATGCACTATGCATGTAACAAATGTTGAAATTTACGATCAAAGCTTTCTAGACACACACTTTTGAAAAATTCACAAGAAATCATTGAGTGATTCCCCGTGGAAAAGTTATAAATATCTTTTTCCTGTTGCCTATGTATTATTATAATTTCGCAGTTTTACAATTACGCACCTTCTTGTTGGGTCATTATTCACATGGTAACCAACTATAAACATTGGTTGCTATGCAAATCACTCAAGGGGGCGTGTGTAAAAAAACACTGATTCCTATCAAACCAGAGTATCTCTAAGCTTCTATGAATTATTTTTAGTTCAAGAACATGTTGACGATGATTTAAAGCATGAAAATGAAAATTGTTGGATTTTTATTTTTTTTAAGCTTTTCTGGGTATACTTCTACCTTAAGTACTAACATATGTATTTTCACTTACTTGGTGACGTTAATTAGTTTAAATGTTCGTGGTTTTCGTATTTAAAATTGCTTTTGTTATTTTGCTTTTTAAACCACTCGCCAAAATAAAACGCATACCCATCAGACACAATGGCTAATCACATTTTCGAGTGAACCAGACAACCATTTCAGCCAAGACACCAACGTCCTTCTCAGGACGCCACTACTCGAGAAAAGATCGCGTTATCGTCAAAATGACCAAACATAAACCACACGCTAAAAAGAGGAAGGTCTACACCAGCCCACCAGCGCAGAACAGCCAGGGTAATCACAATACCACAAGCAACAATGACAGACAGCCAGAGAGCAAGACTGCCCCAAGAACTTGTGCCGGGACCGGCCTTCTATAACTCCTGACAAGACGGAGTTAGCTGTGACGTGCGTCGACCCGACTGAAAGTCTGAGTGGCCCGACTCCTTGCCTAGATGAAGAAGACCAAGAACATAAAGAAATACTGAGAGCGTTACGACAGCTGGAGCAGACGACGGAAAGAATAGAGAAAAGAAAACAGGAGCTTAGATCCATGCTGCCACCACCATACGTATCCGACTCGTCAGCAGAAACCCGGTCTACCACAGAGAAGCTGCACCAGACAACGATGACACCACCACACGATGCCGAGATGACAGCAGACCAACCTGCTAGCATTATGAAAGAAGTGATAGAGACAGCTCCTCAACACAGACAGGTACAAGAGGAAGATATCGCAGAGACCATATTAGATGCACTTCGAAGAATTGAAGACGGAGACGAGTCCCTTAGGCTCGCTCTTCAAGAAGCGATAGTAGAAGTAGCCCCAGGCGTGCTGGACATCGATACCACCGAGAAGCAAGCTACCATTCCTGGTCCTGAGGAAACAACAGCTGACAACTCAAGGGCTCAGACGCAAGATATGACACCATATAACAAAGAACAGGAACAAGATTCGAACCAAGCCTGTAGAAGGAAACAAAGATCAAACACTAAAAAGACAAACAACTCAGAAACGATACAGGAGAGGATTGTTAAGATCACCCAGACGTCAGGATGTGAGGCCTCACTTAGGGCCCTACCCGACAACAAAGTGATCAACATCCTCGAGGTGATAACTGGACGGAGAGGTATCGCCAAAGTAGGAAGGCACGAAAAAGGCGTCGTGCTTTCGCTAAACAACACAGACAAAACAACCTCGCTGATGATCGAACTGGAATCCGGTCCAAAGGAAATCCAGTTGCCCCACCAAATAAAAGTGGTGATGGAAAAGTACAAGACAACAAAGAAGTTGGTCATCAGAGGGGTGGATACCAGATGTTCCGAAGGCGAGGTCCACAGACGCCTTCAAGCTGAAAACGCAAATCTAAAAATCACGCAGGTCGAAAGGCTAAAAACCTGGGCCAAGAAAGATACCAACCTGATGATAGTTACGGTAGAAGGATCGACAAGACCCGAGAGACTGACGCTCGAAACATCAACAAAAAGGACAGAACCATATATACCTCCGGTCATGCAGTGCTCTAACTGCCAACAGTTTTCACACACCAAGAAAACATGCAGGAGAGACGCTGTCTGCCGATATTGCGCGGGAAACCACCAATATGGCGACTGCCCCAGGGCGAAGGAGGACCACAACTACAAATCAATTAATGCAAACCGTACCTGTGCAAACTGCCATGGAAACCACGGGGCAAGGTACCGAGGCTGCCCTGTGTTTCAGGAAACAAAGAGCATCTTGAAGGAGGCCGTGTCCAAAAACATCCCCTTCAAGGAGGCAAAACACAGAGTGGCTGCGGATGGTGCAGAAAAACAGCGCATAATAGATAGACGACAGTTACACAAGCTGACCGCTGAAGTCAAAGAAATGAAACTACAGGTCGTAAACAGAAGCAAGCAGGCTCCCGAAGAACCAACCGACAGTGGTGAAGACGTAATAGATCTACAGAGCGTCAAAGATATGATGGAAGAAATGAAAAGAATTCAGCAGCAGATAGAAACAGATGTCAAGAGGCTGACAGAACTGAAGGAAGAAAACTCCACAATCCTCAAGAGAATCGAAACAGAGCGAAGAGCCATTGAGGAAATGACATCAAACACAAGAGCGACCAAAACAAACGAACAATCAGACGAGGAAGTCATCGAAGAAACACTTGAAAAACTTCTACCAGCAATAATAGAAAAAGCACTATTACAGATACAGGAAGGCAGGAAGACAAGAGAAACAGAAACGAGGAAAGCAAAAACTAACAAAACGACACAAAACAGATAGGAAGGCAGGAAATGAACACCATGAACACACCACGACCGACAAGCAACGAAGAGGAAACCAGACAACCAGCTAGTGGTCCTTTTCAGGACCAGTCCTTTTCAGGACTAACAGACGACTAGCACCGAAGAACCTAACACACAATATACCCCAATTATAACCAACTTTCAGGTTGAACAGGGTATTACAGCAACATAGTAGACGAAAACAACAACAACAACACAATGGCTAATTAAGGATGGTCTACGGCTGGGCCACCTGAACATTTACCATTTATTAGGCAAACTTCCTGAGCTTACGCAAATTCTGAATAAAAATGTTTTTGGACTTTCCGAAAGTCGTTTAAACGACAAAATATCAGATGATGAAATTACCCTAAATGGCTTTAAAACAGTTCGGCGAGCCTCAAGTAGAAAGCTAGAAACAGGTATAGTAGTATATATTTCCACTTCTATTAGTTATCGCCACAGAAGCGATTTAGAGACAGCAGAGACCGAGTGCATATGGTTAGAGATAAAACTACCGACTCAGGGACAATTTCTAGTAGGGTATCTTTATAGAAATCCCAGTGCAGGAGCCATCTGGTATGAAGATTTCACCACTATGATGGATAAAGTATTTACCACTGCCAAAGAAATTATTCTTCTAGGCGATTTCAACATCGACATGCACAACACAAAACAAACGTGGGAAAACATCATACTATCTTACAACCTAAAACAAATAGTCAACCAGCCTACCAGGGTAACAAATGCATCATCCACAACAATTGACCACATCTACGTCACCTGTGCAGAAAACATTATAGAATGCTCTGTTCCTACTGTCGCAATGAGTGACCACTATCCTATATGTTGCACGTGGTCAAAGAATAAATATAAAGCTCCAAGAAATAAACATATCAGTATTAAATATAGAAGTTTTAAAAATTTCAACCGTGAACTATTTTTACATGATTTGCGAACTGCACCTCTTGCCAGTGTTTACCAGTTTTCTGATCCCGATGACGCCATTGCCCATTGGACACGTATCTTTCTTTGTGTGTTTGATAACCACGCACTGACTAAAGAAGTTCGTGTGAAACGACAGGTCAAATCTCTTTGGATCACGCAAGCAGTGCTGGACGCCATGAGGCAGAGAGATCAAGCTCACAAAAACAAGGACTTTAACATATACAGAGCACAGCGGAACAACGTGCAATATTTAATTCGTAGAGAGAAAAAAATTACTTTAAAAATTTGGTTCAGAACAAAACAAACATTAAAGATATATCGAAAGCAATCAATACCTTAGCGAACAAGCGAAATCTGTCAGTCTCGTTAACCCCTAATACTTCATTTACTTCCATAGACTTCAGCAATTACCTTCAGGCAGAAATAAACAGTCTTAAATCTACAATACCAAATTCACCTTGTGACTTAGGCAGGCTGTCAGTATTTTATGAGAACAAATGTACCAACACAATCCCATCCAACATTCCGTTTATGACAGTTAATCAAGTGTATAACTATCTTCTAGGACTTAAAGATAATAATTCATCAGGACTTGACGAAGTCAGTAATCGAATACTGCGTTATGCGGCTCCAGCTATTAGTGATTCGCTTACATACATATACAATCAATGTATCGCACGGAGTTACTTTCCGTGGCACTTTAAAGTCGCTAAGATATACTTACTTACTTACTTAGTCGTTCCCCTTCTACCTTCCACGCTAAGGTATATCCTCTCTTAAAACCTGGCTCTTCCAACAACAATAACCTGGGTAAGTTAGTTGCTTATCCTTTACAGGACGTGGCAATCAACCCCAGCTTTTATTGGCTGTTTGTGATTTTTCTAGGCAATTTTTTTCATTCAGTAGTTTGCCATTGCTTTCTGAACGGTACGGCGCTTATACCATTGTTAAAAATCCACACAAAGCGATTTTCTACCAAACCGCCTGCAGCAGGTTTCGAAACTGGTATATCTGGATTATGAAACTGCGTTCATATCCATTAGGCCAACCTTGGTAACTATAGGCCAATCTCCTTTAATATCATCGCTATCCAAACCACTAGAGAAACACATACATAAAATAACACTACAACAACTAGTTAACAACGGCTTGCTAATTGATAGTCACTCGGGGTTTAGACCTAAACATTCATGTCACACAGCTCTAACTAAGATGATTGATAACTGGCACTTAAATATTAAGGTTTAATGATGATGTTAGTGCTTTTCAACATATTTAGTTTCATGGTAATACTTAGTTTGTACTTTTCAACATATTTTATTTCATGTTTATAATTAGATACTGTGAATGTGAGTATGCTATTATTTTACCTTTACAACGTTGAATTCCTTGAATTGATGGGTAAAATGTATGTGAGAATAAATGAAATCAGTATAAAAGACGAGAGAAAGGAAGGGCAGAATGTCAGACGGGCCTGTGAGCCCAATTCTCAACCCTTTGAAAATAAAGTTCGTTCGTTCGTTCGTTCTATTTCTCTATGTGCGTGAATGACAATGAGTAAATTTACTTGTGTATGCTCAGTTACTGATTGTGATGATAATATTAATTAATCTTGTCTGAAGTTGTTAATATTTTTTATTTTTATTTGTAAAACGCTGAAAATTGTATTGCAGGGCAGAAATGTAGAAAGGCAATTATGCCTATTTCTTTACCCTGATGAAATAAAGATTTCGTTCGTTCGTCCGTTCGTTCCTTGAATTATTATCGAATTATTGTCGTAAAGAATGTGGGAAGGAGTTGTTCAAAACTCACTACAGATAGATGATTTTGGTGAAATTATGGTTCCATTTTTCATTCATACTGATGAGACACACATTTTGTTCGAAAATTCCACAATGGTCAACAAAGTAAAGGTCACCCAAATTTTTTATTTTTTTTGAAAGTTGGTTTTGTACTTGGAAGGTTAAAGTTTTATATTATCAGGTTTAATAGTTGTTTTTACGGATACGTCGTCTTCTCATCTTCTGATCCACTAGCCCGTGTCTGCTTCTTGAAGTTTATTCCCCATTGGTCTTCTTTCAATACTATTTCCATCCTTATATTCTAAACAAGCTTTCGTTTATGACAGTCTCTAACTTCTTGGACATTGTTTTAGTTGTTCTTTAGTTAAAAGATGCCCTGGGCATCAAGGTGGCCACATCGAGTGGTCAGAAGGGACTCTTGGCTTTATACATATCCTTTTAAGGAAAATTTCCTTGGTACTTGTTCAAAAAGGTTTTAAGTTCTGAATTGTACAGCTAACACTGTGACACGATATTTTATGTTCTCTAAACTTGTAATCCTGCGTGATGCTGACCACTTATCCCATAGTGTGCACATGTTAAAAAAAACAAATAGGCCTAACACCGTATTCCCAATATGCCTCAACGGGCTTGTAACGGGATCCTTTACATTTTTACCTTTACCTTTGCCTTGTAATAAATTACAGTTTGTGTGTGTGTTGCGAACGTCACTGTTGCGAATGTGGTTAACTTTTGCAAGTGTGTACAATAGGCCTGGTTATACTGTAGAAGTGTAGGTGATTGCTTGATGATACCATGCCGTACATACCACACTCAGAAGTCATGAAGCATTGAAAACGACTGTTGACGTTTCAGACATTTATTACGAACAACAGTAACATACGCTGACATCAAACGATTCACTGTCATGTAAGCACATATAATCATGTAGATAGCAACAATTCATAATATTCAACATCATGGAGACTTTGCATGTAAACCATGGCTGCAACAAATAAGCCGCGCTACTGGCGCGCTTCATATGACTACTGTTCTTGGTTCCTCATGACCAAGCAGGTCAGGTAGATCTAGGCTACCACATCAGCCGCACGAATGGCGGACTGCTTCAAAATATCTAGCTCAGTCTCTTCTGTATAATATATAACTCCTCACCCGGAGTAAGCCACCTTAGCAATAAAGTTCTGGGCTCCACATGAGCCGTACAAGCAGCGTTATTTTCAGCAATAAAGTTCTGGGCTCCACCTCAGCCGTACAAGCAGCGTGATTCTCAAAATGGCCAATATCAGTCTCTCCTATTTAATATCTCCGCATTAGGAGAAACCCACCTTAATGAAGTACTTGACTCCTCTTGACCAGACAGGTCATGTAGGTCTAACCTACAAGGAATAAGCCGTATAAGCGGCAAGGTTCCTTCAAAGAAATGGCTAACATCTGTCTCCTTTACTCAGTATATCTCCGCATTAAAAGAAAGCCATTTTAATACTGTTCTTGGCAATAATATAAGACTCAAAAAAGTCTCTTTACCTGTCTGCCATTTAGAAATAAAACACAACACATTTCTTCACTTTCATGGCTATACAATCACTAGCCAGAATAATCACAGAGGGGAATATTCAATATCATTTAACACCTAACAAAGGCTCCATTCCCCAGAATTATAGACACAGACGAGCGTTGACCTCTTGTCAGCTCGGAGACTTTTCCACGACTGCCCGGAAAGCCAGTCTTCAATTCCCCGCGCAAGTTTACTGCGCATGTCCTGGCCCAAAGTAGCTAGCCACGGAACAATCTAGACCTTTCCGTGAAATCAGAGCAAGACCGCTCCTTATAAGGCCATCTGTATAAACGATATCCTAATATAGCCATACAGAATAATGGACATCGTCCAGACAAGGGAGATAACCGCTAAATCTCATCCTGAACTAAAAATATACAATTAATGGTTTCCCTTTGACCACAAAATAAACAATACATATATTCCTATCTTTACAGTGTGTGTGTGTTTTTTTTTCTACTGGATTTATGTCCAGTGTCTTCATGTCTTTCTTGCTTACATCTTTGAACTTCAGATTCAGTCGCCCGGCTGTTCTTTTTGCCATCTGCCAGTTGTCCGCAGAAAGGATCTTTGAGGGTGCGACCACCTTTCATGCGGCGCACATGGCCAACAAGCCAGCTTAGTCTGCGTCATCAAGGCAGTGTGCATATGTGACAATACCACAGCAACTGTAAATAAATATTATGTTTTCAGGCACTCGTAAGAAATAAAGAAGTAGAACACTAGACAACAGAAAAACAACAGACGTGAGTGGCTTACCCAGGACTCGAACCCCGGACCTTCCGTTCGACAACACCGCCTAGCTATGCAAACGAATCGCACTATCCTCCCGGCCATCTAGGCATCACCAAAAAATGATGCTTCGATGACTGGTCATTAGTGCGAACCGCAAGACACAACACCGGAAGTTTACAACGGGCAGCCCAGCCTATTAATGACGCAATCTTTTCTGTTGTTCCACTATTATACAGTATACAAATGATGCTTCGATGACTGGTCATTAGTGCGAACCGCAAGACACAACACCGGAAGTTTACAATGGGCAGCCCAGCCTATTAATGACGCAATCACTTCTGTTGTTCCCCCACCAAGGATGTGGCGGGAACACATTACTGGAAGGTATTGAGCCTTCTTCTTGCTTAGAATAGAGTGTCCATATTCGCTGATATAGTACAGAACGCTATTTACCTAATTATAACCCACCCGGGGTTAAACCGGGTATTCCATGCACAAGAGATAACCTCATATTTTTTTTTCTAAAACATGGGCAACAGTTAACAGCAAGAGGCACAGTTCGGAAGGAAAAAGACAATGACGCATCTCATACGGACGTCACTGCTCTTCTGATCAAATCTGACTTGAATCAATGATAATGGATAGGTAGAGAGAACTGAGGTCACGTACAGTCCCCAGTGACTCCAGCCATTCATTCGCTGTCAGCGTGGGGTTCTCCCTGTTGTAAACTTATTTTTAAACAAAGGTGTTGGCACAGATATCTCATTAGCTCTATTTCAGTAATATGGATGTGTTTGAAAAAAAATCGAAAAAAGGTGTTTCGTCTTACGAGAACAAAAGACAAAGAAAGTAGTCTACGTTACGGCCACAAGGCCTTCGTCAGGAAAAGAAAGAAAGTGAAGGCTAGATAGGAGACATAAGAACTTAAAAAAATATACAAAAATAAAAATAAATAAAAATAAAACCTAGGTACTTCCCTGAAGGCGAAGCATCGGAATCCTATCACAATCTGATGGACGCTTTGCTGAAAAGGAAGTGACTTCTGCCCCCGGATGTACACAATACATACTAAGAAACTAAAAACTAAAAAACGAAACTGAACAAAAAACTACCCAAATGTAATAAAAGTGGGGACTGGAAATAGAAGAGGACAGAATGAGTGGGAGATAAATGAATATGGAATCAAAAATCAAGACAAATTAGAAACCGTGTATATCGATACATTATGGAGGATGGCATAAAAATAGAAGAATAGGATAAGTGTGGAAAGAGTCAAAATAGAGCAAGAGAGGAAAGGGTGACCTCAGACAAAGGTGTGGAAAGTGTTGAGACCGGCTGGTTTTAGACACCCCAAGCGGTGGATAAGACGGTTCTCAAGCTGTTCTCGGCTGGCAGTGTCAGAGGAGCAGGATCGGATCGCAGTGACCTGGATGTCGATAGGACCATGGTGGTCAGGACCATTGAAGTGTGTGGCAACTTGTGTGGACTTTTGCTGAGAGATGTCATTTAAGTGCTGGCTGAATCTGTCCCCAAGTCGTTTGCCTGCAATCCGATTCTGCTCCTCTGACACTGCCAGCCGAGAACAGCTTGAGAACCGTCTTATCCACCGCTTGGGGTGTCTAAAACCAGCCGGTCTCAACACTTTCCACACCTTTGTCTGAGGTCACCCTTTCCTCTTTTGCTCTATTTTGACTCTTTCCACTCTTATCCTATTCTTCTATTTTTATGCCATCCTCCATAATATGTATGGATATACACGGTTTCTAATTTGTCTTGATTTTTGATTCCATATTCATTTATCTCTCACTCATTCTGTCCTCTTCTATTTCCAGTCCCCACTTTTATTACGTTTGGGTAGTTTTTTGTTCAGTTTCGTTTTTTATTTTTTAGTTTCTTAGTATGTATTGTGTACATCCGGGGGCAGAAGTCACTTCCTTTTCAGCAAAGCGTCCATCAGATTGTGATAGGATTCCGATGCTTCGCCTTCATGGAAGTACCTAGGTTTTATTTTTATTTATTTTTATATTTATATATTTTTTAAAGTTCTTATGTCTCCTATCTAGCCTTCACTTTCTTTCTTTTCCTGACGAAGGCCTTGTGGCCGTAACGTAGACTACTTTCTTTGTCTTTTGTCCTCGTAAGACGAATCACCTTTTTTCGATTTTTTTTTCAAACCCATCCATTGTACTCCACGTCTTACCGCAGTCCCCCTCAACTTCCTCTATTTCAGTAATATAAAATTAATCTCAGTTGTACCCTTACGGTCGGTGCTACCACAACCCACACTTACGATCGGCCCTGTCTTTATTACTTTTCAATATTCTAATAAGTGTTACTTTAAATCTATCTATCTATCTATCTATCTATCTATCTATCTATCTATCTATCTATCTATCTATCTATCTATCTATCTATCTATCTATCTATCTATCTATCTATCTATCTATCTATCTGTCTGTCTGTCTGTCTGTCTGTCTGTCTGTCTGTCTGTCTGTCTGTCTGTCCGTCCGTCCGTCCGTCCGTCCGTCCGTCCGTCCGTCCTTCCATCCATCCATCCATCCATCCATCCATCCATCCATCCATCCATCCATCCATCCATCTATCTATCTATCTATCTATCTATCTATCTATCTATCTATCTATCTATCTATCTATCTATCTATGTAATTCTCAACCCTTTGAAAATAAAGTTCGTTCGGTCTATCTATCTATCTATCTATCTATCTATCTATCTATCTATCTATCTATCTATCTATCTATCTATCTATCTATCTATCTATCTATCTATCTATCTATCTATCTATCTGTCTGTCTGTCTATCTGTCTGTCTGTCTGTCTGTCTATCTATCTATCTATCTATCTATCTATCTATCTATCTATCTATCTATCTATCTATCTATCTATCTATCTATCTATCTATCTATCTATCTATCTATCTATCTATCTATCTATCTATCTGTCTGTCTGTCTGTCTGTCTGTCCGTCTTTATGTCTATCTTTCCGTCTCTCTATCAGCGGTCTGTCTGTCTATCTGTCTAAAAGTAAAGTATCATCCACGTGTTTCGTGTAGTAGCGTTTAATCTGTGCCTGTCTACAAAATGAAATTAAAAAAATAATAGAGAAAAAAAATTTTAATGTCACTTTGATAAAAAGGTAAAGGTTGCCCCATAGCAGACCTGCCGTAGAAGAGTGGAGTGTTAGAGATTTCGCTATACTAAATACAGCTTTATAGGGAGGAAAGACCAGTTCCCTTCCTCACTACCTCACCCATCCCACACTCAAGAACAGTAGCAGGAACCCATCTCCTGCTGGGTAGCCTTATGTGTTGATAAACCTGTAAATAGCATTATGGACAGAAGGTTCCGGAAATACATGATCATATTCGTCAGCTAACATAGAAGGTCCTAAAGAGTAGATAATAAAGAATCTCCGTAAACCTGAGTTTCTGAAACGAACAATCATGTAGGGCCTACAACCCACTTTTCTGTTCACAGTTCAGCAAAATGCGTGACCGTAAGATATTGAAGAAGTTGTGTTCTCTTTGTTCTTCCGAGCTATAGTTCTTTAAAAAAAAAAAAAAACACACACACACACACACAATTAAATTATTACAACGAAAGCAACAAAGTGGTAAGGTCTGTTGTCTTTGTTACTTCTTACTGATGACAACGAAAATGAAATGAAATTGCAGTTCTGTTGGGAAATACGGTAGGAAGAACACGAAAATCGTTTCCTTCTGGATGACCTCAGTTGGGTTGGACTGTGGAACAATGATTGGAATGATCGAGAGTTTACTTCCAGCAACAAGCGACGAGGAGGCGTGTCCCGACTCCTGACGGCTGCCGGGAAAATTGCAGATCTCTGTAGCGGCAGAGGGTAGAATTAGACGTCCCTAACGCCGCCCTCTGATTGGTTCCCCTGCAATCATTACCAGGACAGGCCTGCTGTTAGGGCGGTTAGGGCGTGGTGGAGGCTTTTCATAACCTACCCGACAGTCAAAACGTGCCACACATTCGGGGAAACTTCGCCTTCAAACCCTGTTTACTCTATACTGTGGTTTTCGAGTGATTCGGTAACTGAGAAGTAATTTGTTCTCTCACTTTTTTGACTGTATAGAGGTTACTATAGCTGAGCATTGCTTTTTATTTCTAGAATTTACAGATCATTACAAATTAACGGTAATTTTTAAACATTATTGTTCCCATCATTATTGTGATAAATTTTAGTTGTATGAAAATTAGTAGAGATGGTACGAAACTTTGCGATACTGTTTAAAGGACATTATTGCATTAAAACTCGGATTTATTTAAGTCATTACAGCTCGTCGGCGTTAAAACACAAATATGCCCTAACTTTCCTCGTTTAATAAATAATGGCTACATAAATAACTTTACCAACTATAGGCCTATATATATTTTTAAGCTGTAGTCTATATGCCGCAATGATGTGTTCCACGCCTGTTTCCGTGTAATGTTAAATCAATTATAACATACTGTTCATCATTAAAATATTATTTTTCGTTAGTTTTTCCTCCATTCCGATAATTAAATCAGCACAAGAATTTGGCCTCTTTTGCAAGTGTAGTTTGATTAGCAGTTTGTGCTGAATGATGAGGCTGCCGGTACCATGCATAGCCTTATAGTGGTCACCTCATGCGACTTGCGTTAGGGAGCAGTAGCAGAATTCTTTGTTTGCCTCATCAGATAGACCCCTTTCCCCCCGCTCCCCAGCTCGGGACTTCACAGAGCGTTCGTCGCTGTAACTAGACCCTATACACGTATTACTATCATTCTGATACAAATAATAAACTTCGCAACAGTTTTGACAACGTTATTTCAAGACTTCAAATGTCCTGTAATGTTTCCAAACGCTAAAAACCGCATGCAAACCTCCATCTTTCACATCTTGTTCATAAAAGACCTTTTATACTTTCGTATGCTCTAGTCAGATTCCATTACACTAACTTCTATCGTAATAATATATGTATTTTTACTGGTAACCGAAAACGAATAATTGCAATAACGGCTTTTTGTTTGACAAATCTTCTTCAAGATCAGCATGTTTACGTCTGTAGTATCTAACAAATTTTTATGTTTATATAATGCTAAGTATGTTTACTTCTTATTATAACACTTTTGTCTGTGTTTTTATTTATTTACTGGTAAATTTTAACAAACCGTAACTGCTCTTAAAATAATAAGAAAAAAGCAATAACAGTTATATTATCGCAGTAAATAAATAAATAATAAACAAAGGTATGTTTCAGGCATTCTTGAGAAATAAAGAAGTAGAAGATCAGACAACAAAAAAGAACAACAGAAGTTATAGGCTTACTTGGGAATCGAGACCAGGACCTTTCAAACCACAGCATCGTTACTTTCCTCTCTGCCAACTAGAGCTGTAAGTTAAGTAGAAAAAAAGTCTCCAGCAATCGTTTGTTCCGCTGAAGTGATACGAAAACATTCTTGCATTGAAATTTTAATGTAGAGAATCTGTTATGGTATGGATAGAAAGGTGTTAGAAAAATACCTTATTCAGTGACTAATATTACAGCGAGCTTAATTAAACACCGCCGGTATTACGTCAGTGAGCTGGTCGTTTTATTGGCGTTGACCTCGGAGGTGACTCTTGTGATTGTATAATTACTTTCGATTTCTTGCTGAAACAGCGGTGACCAGTCTGGTACCATGTCTGTTGTTGGGGTAAGTATACCTCAGATATGTATAGCACGTAATTTGGTTATCCAGCCCGTGCATTTATTATATAGCAAAGTTGTTTGCTTGTGGAGCGATTGGGTTAGTTAAGTAAGTAAGCGATATAGCAAGTGGTTTGGTTACATTGTTTTAAAATTAAATTTTGCCTCCTTTTGGTGAGGCGCGCCCCGTCCTAGACACTGGGTCCATCGGTTGTATTAGGGCGCATCATCAACTATGAAAGACCTTGCGATCAAGAATAAGTATATTATTTGGTTATATAGCAAGTGGCTTAGTTATACCAACTATAAGTAAAATATTTATTTACTTGCTCCCAAGACAACAAACGGCTATGTTGCAATAATATGTCCCACCGCCTCTTTTCCGCCACACCCCCAAAAGTATTTAATATTACATTAGGGGTTTCTGCAGCTATTTATTTTATATAATTACGTTACTAGTCAAATACGCCTGTTTTGGGAGGAAAAGTTATGTGTGTTTGTGTTTTTTTTCCCTCCTATCAGAGACGTGCGGGAAACATTTGGAATAAAAGATATTTAAAAAAATAAAGTCCAGATTGTAAAACTGTATTATTGAATTTTACTCCCTTCGTTGAGTGTCCATTTGGTAGAGTGGTTTGGAGCGCTGGCCTCACGCGGCATAGGTACCAGGTTCGAAATACGTTGTCGTCACGTTCCAGTCTACCCAGCTGTAAATGGGTACCTGGTCCTGCTCTTTAGTTAGGAAAGGCAAAGGCAGCGAGAAAATCAGCTGATCACCCCATCATCTCTCGAGGCTGGACCGAGTATAGTGAAGTCTCTAACACTTGACTCCCGTACGGCAGTATCTGCTATGAGACTACCTCTACCACGTTTCTAAGTAGTGAACAAGGCTTATTCACTCACTCACTCACTCATTCATTCACCCATTCATGTACTCATTCAGTGAGTCATTCATTCACTCATTGATTCATTCACTCATTGATTCACTCACTCACTCACTCACTCACTCACTCACTCACTCACTCACTCACTCACTCACTCACTCACTCACTCACCCATTCATGCACTCATTCAGTGAGTCATTCATTCACTCATTGATTCATTCACTCATTGATTCACTCACTCACTCACTCACTCACTCACACCCATTCATGCACTCATTCAGTGAGTCATTCATTCACTCATTGATTCATTCACTCATTGATTCATTCACTCATTGATTCATTCACTCATTGATTCATTCACTCATTGATTCACTCACTCATTGATTCACTCACTCACTCACTCACTCACCCATTCATGCACTCATTCAGTGAGTCATTCATTCACTCATTGATTCATTCCTTCATTCATTCATAATTCATGTGTCTAAACTGTTGAGCTGAAGAAGTAGACAAACAACTACAAACATGTATTCTCATTTATTTGTGAACTAGCGTGATATAGTTATCGAAAGTAAATTATTAAAAAAAACCTTGTAAAAATAATCCACAAATGTGTTAAAATTATGTATTAAACAGATATTATAATAGGAGCCGCGGTAGCATAGTGGTTAGTGCACTGGCTTCCTAGCGCAGTGGTCTATGGTTCGATCCCCAGATGAGGTGGGAATTTTTTAGGCCACAAACGGCTCCTGGGTCGACCCAGCCCCAAATGGGTACCAGAGCAACTCTGGGAAGGTTAAGGCGGCCGCGCCTAGTGTGCCGACGGTCAAGATAATATGGGCCTAACACCATATTCCCAATATGCCTCAATGGGCGTATTACGGGTTCCTTTACCTTTTTTTTTTTTTTTTTACATACAGTATTATAATGTTTTATTTTGAAAGGAATATGAACTGAGCCTTTTTGCTGAGCTAAATAAAAAAAAATTGGGACATATTTTTTAAGTAGGTGGTATTTGCATTAGTAAAGATAAATAATTAAACTTCGTTGCTCTTTTCATTAAAATGTTGACCGTAGGCTTAACACTTAAACGTAGTCCTATAGTCTTTACTGCCGTAAGGGAGTGTAGTGTTGAAGACTTTTATATTGGAAATGCGCCCTAATATAACCAACGGACCATGTGGCTAGGTTGAACGGGGCGCGAATCGCCAGAGCAAGGGAATGTTTTTTTAGCATAAAATAGAAATAAAATTGTCACTATTCCAGACCTCTGCTTTTATGGAAGTTGGGCGACCAATTCCCTTCCTCATTGCCTTTGCTTTCCTTAACTCAAGAGTGGAGTCAGGTAATCTTTTTATAGCTGGGTAGACTGGATCGTGTTGCTATCAGTTTTCGAACCCGGTGGCTTTGTTGAGAGTGGCAAGTGATGTAACCACTCTGCCGATCGCAGGAAAAAATAATAATGTTCTTACTGTTCATTCCACAGCCCCTTTCGGATACCGCCGCCCCAGTTACGTTGGTGCTAAATTGACCACGTAATCGAAAAATCGGATAGACCAGGGTCCTCATTATGGGCGATATCATCATCCGGGGGGAGGGGGGGGGGGGTCGATTATCCTAAGAGGCTCGATTAGCCCCAGGGGGTCGATCGGAGGGTTGATTAAATTGTTGGGGTCAAAAAATAATCACATAACTAAAAAAAAAAAAAAAAAAAAATGCCTGACGTGACTCAATGTTACATCTGAAAGTGTTGATATGGGCGTTTGATTGTTTGTTTCATATCTTGCCGTAAATCACGTGGAGGAATTAAGGGAAGGCTTTCAAGTACGCTTCGAGAGCTTGGAGAAATTGCATACACCGTGACTGGATTGTTACGCCGCTTAATGTAGAAATTTAAAAAAAAATTCAGTTGTTGAATTTCAACCCGCAAGATGAAATCATTGATACGGTGTAGATCTTGAAGCTAAATCATTGTTTAGAAATAAAAGCGATTCAGGGACTATTGGAGCAATGTAAATACTACAACAAAATAACTAAAGTTTTGTGCAGCAGGTGAGCCGTTTCTATATACATAGTTACAGCTTTAAAAAAAATTATATATGTATATATATATTATAGCCACTTAAGTTATAAATGACTGGAAATGCGCCCCTGAGGTGACAGTCCTCAGCACGTTATTTTCCTGGTGTTCCTTTCGACGTTTTCTCCTCTCTTCTGCTTGCTGTGAGAGCTTCTTTTCGCTCAATTTGAGGTGGCACCGTAGATAATATATATATATATATATATATATATTGTTTGACGGGAGGACTGCTTCTGATGATCAGATTGCCTCCTGTTGTATCGCTCTGCATAGAGTTTCCTATCATATATATATATACATTTTTTAATATTAGAGTTCTGCCTCGTTTTAGTGAGGCGCGTCCCGTTCAACCTGGACACAAGATCCATCGGTTATATTAGGGCAGGTGTCCAAATATAAAAGATCTGGTGGTTCGATTTTATTGAAGCATTATTTGTTTTAATTGCATCATATTTGCGAGGCGCGCACCGTTCAACCTAGAAACAGAATCCGTCGATTATATTTAAGGCGCATGTTCAAATATAAAAGACCTGGTGATTCGGATTGTTTATTGAAACTGGTTTTAGTCTTGCACGTGCAAATTTATCAAAGCAACGGAATAGACTGAACCTTGAAGGGCATGATGACTTAACGACTCACCAGTCTCCAACCAAATATCAAAGCCCTTGTTAAAGTTGACAAGGGCTTAAAATAATAATAATAATAGCCCCTTCAGTCATAATTGACAATGGGAATGCGCCCCTGAGGTGACCGCCCTCAGATGCTTACTTTCCTGGTTTTCCTTTCAAGGTTTTCTCCTCTCTCTTCTTTTCGTCCAATCTGAGGTGGCGCAGTAGAGAGCATCGCCATTTGATGCGATCGGCAGCTTTATTCCCCAGGTTGCTCGTGACAATTGGAGTTTCCTTTAGAGCGAATTTTATTAACTGCTAGACAATGTGGCTTTTTGAAAAGAATGTAACAGACCTGGGATAGAGTTATGTGCCGGAACTGGTTTTAGAAAGGTCATGAAAGAGCAAAACGGATTTTGAGAATTCGAAACATTATTTGCATTTTTATTTTTTATGCAGTACGGACATAAGATAAAATGATAGGAAACTCTATACAGAGCGATACAGGAGGAAATCTGATCATCAGAAACGGTCCCCCCGTCGATCAAGTGTTTCGGCCCATTAATCTCCTTTACACTCTAGGTGGGACAGGCCCACTTGGGTCATGACTCCCAAGTGTCAGGCATACATATTAATAAAAAAAATTTTAAAGTTGAGAATATCAGTTCAGTAAAATGTTTGTACGGAAGATGTGGAAAAGGGCAAGCCATGAGTAGACGAGACTGACAATGGATTGTCTAGGTTCTTAGATAAACTTATCATGTCAAATAACTTACTACATTAACCATCACTGTAAGAGAACACGGACGATTTGATTCAGGCTTCCGGCGGAGCAGAGGGTGTGAATCAGCTGTTGTGGCGGTTGAATGATCAATAAGGAGCGGAAAAGGAAAAGAAGAAACAGATGTTCTGAGACATGGCTATTTATATCTCCCTCCACCCCCTCCTCCTCCATACGAACAAACGTTAGATTTAAACAGACACAGGGTCTCCCAGTACACACACAATAAGATAAAGTTCACACTGGGACGCTAAACCGGGGGTTGGCGTAAAGAAACCAGAAACAAGTCGAAACTATAAAATAAAACATTTTAAAAAAAAAACACAAAGACAAGATGAGTGCAGAATACAATATGTGACAATTAAAGAAACAGGAATCAAGTCGGAAACTATGAAAAAAAGGAAAAAAAACGATGAGAACAGCACACTATATGTGACAGTTAAAGAAACAGTGGTTGCGCATGGTACAGACTATCCTATTCTATAGAAAAAAAAAACATTTTAAAAGCCATGAAGAAGTCGTCCAAAGACAATAATTCAGTGTTGTCAGCTCAGCCATCAAAGAGGGAACAAGGTGTGACGAAATGGACGATCTCATCACGATCTCTGTTTCACTCCGACAGGATCAAAGACATTTTGTACTGATTTTTATTTTTGCACTTTTAAAAGTACCAATTTCTTCTCATTATCGGCTAAGGATCAAGTAGTTTGTATGTTCAAACATTTGTGAGATTCCTTGCAGATAATGTTTATCCCAGCCTGCGAGAAGCAACTAGATAAGATGAGCGCCGGCGTGTTTAGATTAAACCGCTGATAAGCGACTCGTTTGTTAACAAGCTAGGCAAACACGGAGTTTTTGCGTACTCATACGGCAGATATTATTGTCTGGGTGACACATGTGGCAGACAAGTGTGACATAATCGCTTCCTGGCAGACTTGTTACGACCACATTACTTTCTAATAAAGTAATAAGTATTACAGCTTACCCATGTTGTCATGTGCGTCTACCGATCTGCCTGTGAGAGTGTATGCAAGGCATCAGATGTCCATATATGGTAATACGTGACCTTTGCAGGCCCGCACCTTATTTCACGTGGGACTATTTTGAAAATATCACACTCTTTCTGCATGATTTGAAATGTTGGATCTTTCTGATTAGATTCATAACAACAATGCGTGGGAAGATAGGAATATAGTCTGACCATTTCGCAGTTTTATTTCACTATGAATTTCACGCTCGTCAAAACTACATCAGACCTCGCCAGAGTGAAGATTAGATTCATAATTTCTTATTTTAACCGGACCTTTTATTGGAGAACCAAATAAGACTTACAAAGCACAGGAAATCTTTACATTTTAATAAGGAACACCGGGACTAGGAAACTGAAGAAACACACGGAGTCAGAGGGAATTGAAGTTAAAATTAACGACACCCCAGACGATTGGCGTAAGTTATGATTTACATTTCATATTTTATCACTAACATGTGAACTAACATATATATGTATATATTACCATGTGAAGTTTACTGGGTGAAACTCGCTATTGGATGTCCAAGTCATTTGAGGCTGACAACCTCAGCGTATAGAATGATGATTCATGAACCACCATTGCATGAGCTGGTGATTGCTTTATTGATAGTTTCGTAAAGAGAACTAAAAGCATAAAGTAGTTCCAGGTTCCCTATGGAGCAGGAAGGGAAAGATGAAAGAAATGATGTACATTCTAAGTATAATACTCACATCTTCAAAGCTGTGTAAATGTCCCTATAAACATATTCACTTCAAAATTAATGTAAGTTTTCAAGCTTAAACCAGTGTAAATGTCTATGTGAAAATATTCATTTTAAAGTAATGAAAGATTCACACTTTTCAATCAGTGTAAAACATAATAGAAAACATATTCAATTTATATTGTGAACACTTTTCAATCAGTGGAGTATATGTAAACAGACTCTACCTGTATTATTAACTTTTTAATTTAAATGTCATGAAAAGCTAAAGCTATTCTATTTAAATGTAACGGAAGTTTTATTCCGAGGGATTAAATTTAATTCTCATCGAGGGTAAAAGTCTGAGTAATTGGGATGGTGGTATGGGAAGATAGGAACCCATAACTATGGGGTGGAAAACGCCATACTCAGAAGAGGGCTTCGTTCTATTCTTTTACAATAGTTATTGGTGGTACCAGCAGAAAATATTATCGCTGGAACAAGAAGGGAACCGTAGCCTAAGCTTTAAGACGGAGGACGTACGTGGTAGACTCTCATTGACGTTTCTGGGAAACGAGCTATCGCCCGACAACCTTGATCAGAGACGAGCGCGAGCAGAGTGACAAGAACCAACCCATAAGAAGGAGCAAAACCGTCATTGACAGCTAAGTTCAAATATATGCTGGCACTTGAACTTCTTGTAATATCTCATATTCCCTAAAGATTATGATGATAACTTTTCTTGATCCATAACTATTCAAATTATTTCCAATGTTAAAACCTAAAGTGATTATTAAATTTTGTTATTTGTAATGTTACAAATTTAACTTCGATTTAATCATTTCAAAGTTACTGCATGTTTGTCTCAGTGAAATTGCTACACACACTCTAAACACAGCTTTACTAGAATAATAGAAGCGTCATCATCCTTCTATCTACATCTCTGTTAAGAGTAATCTTGTGCGATGGTAGATACCTTTGAAGCCCATATTAGATACTCTTGAGTTTTGGCCACTGTTGGATCACTACTGCAAAGCAGGGGAGGCTATACCGTCACACAAGGTCCTGCTTAGTTTAATGTCGCGGTCAAGAAAAATCCGAAAGGAGTCTGGACTGTCGACTAACCTCTCTTCATTTAGAAAAATCTCCAGAAATATGACATCACGCAAGACCTTACGTGTTTCAGAATGAGTACATGAAAAAAAAAAAACAAGATTTTATTCAGCGTAAAGTATTTGGAATGGAATTTCAGGACAAAAATATGATTTTAAAAAAATAATAATAAAAGAAAAAACTTATAATAGGAAGGATCCCTTTACATGTCCGTTGAGGCATATTGGAAATATGGCGTTAGGCCCATATTTTCTTGACCATCGGCACACTAGGGGTGATGTGGTCAGCATCATGCCGGCCGCCTTAACCTTCCCAGAGTTGCTCTGGTACCCAATTCATGAGCCGTTTGCGGTCTAAAAAATCCCACCTCAACTGGGGATCGAACCATGAACCACCGAGCTAGGAAGCCAGTGCACTAACCATTGAGCCACCTCTCAAAAATACCGATTCAAAATAAGAATCTGAAACTCAGTTGTTAGGTCACTTTAATTGCAAATCTTTTAAACGCGGAGTGAAAAAAGGGGTACAAAAACATTATAGACTTTCATGAATAAATGTGCAGAATAAGTGGATTGACATAGTATAACTAGATCACAAAATGTGGAACAGGTACAAATTATCAAACAAATACTAATGCAACAAGAGGTAAGTAAAAGACGCTAGCTTTGGATAGCACGCGCATTAGGCAAACCAGTTGAAGGTGTTACAAGGCAGTCATTAATATAAAATCTCAGAGTACGAGAAATAGAAGGAGACCTAAATACAAAGGGAGAAGAGATTGCAGACAGATTTAACAGGGATGAAGACGACGAAGAAAGAGTTTGAAGGAATGTTACGGAGTAGAAAGATTTGATGTGAAGCTTATGTTCCCCGAGTGGTTGAAGGGTAATGAACTCAGGGAACAGGAAAACCCCAGGTTTGGGAATCATAGAATACATGTTGTTGTCGACTTACGACGTATGCGACTTACGACGCCATCCCATTAATCTTACTACATTATTTCTCGATCATTCTTGACTCGCGATGTTCTTGCAAACTTTATTAATTAATTACATATACTTATTACAATACAGCACTGTACAATACATTAATACCACTTACACACTGCATTGTTTCGTTATAAACAAAAAGCAAAATTAGTTGTAAAAACAAAACAAAAAACACACACACAACAGACCCGCGTATTTTAGCATTTAGGTAAAGAAATATTAAAATATTCTCCAGGTTCATACGGTATATAGTTATTTTCGACTTACGATCACATTAACTTACGACTTAGTCGTCCAAACGTAACCCTATCGTGAGTCCATGACAGTCACTATATCTTCTTCTTCTTCTTCTTCCGTCCTTAACCACTGACCGTCAAAGCAGTCAGTGGCCATTACGCCTAGTGGCGTCTTAGGGCAACAGCAGATAGGTTTTCTTTGCCATTGTTTCCCATCACGCCTATTGGCGTCTTTAGGGCAACGGCAAATCAATCCATCTGCTGTTGTTTCCGTAATCGAAGTGACTGGCAAACGGGTGATCAGCCCGTTGGTACAGTCACTATAAAACCAAATTTAATTAGCAAACAACGTTTTGAATTTGGCCAGACAGGTATACATGTTATACTGGGAATTTGGGTCACAAATTTATGATCGAAAATATATAGAAATCAATAGAAATCGTATCGAAAACAAATAAAAGAGCCCTCAGTTCAATTTCAAATAATTCCTTGTCTTTGGCCCTGAAACAAGAGGAACAACACCTAAGAAGGTATATACTTTTTTGTGTGGGTGCTGGCTTGGAAGGATAGGGATTGTGCAAGATCACTAGCGTGCAACTTTTGACAGGAGCCGGACGAATGCCGGCGGGGCAAGTAATGAGAGGAAGACGCTGGTGATGGACGGGACACACACTGAGGAAACCTGTTAAATAGCATTGCAGAGCGCTATTTGTTCTGGAGTAGCCATGGTGGGGGAGGCGGAGATAGACCGAGCGGAACGTGGAGGGGAGAACTGGTGACGGAAATTATGGTGATGAGGGAGTACATGAAAAAACCTTGAGATAATGGTCCGCGGCAGGAGGACTTGGCATAGGTTTGTTTAATGCCTATGCTCATTGGGGAACTTAAAGGATGGGAAGAATGACAAGAAGATTGGTGATTGACTGTTGGAATATAGATTGGTGATTGACTGTTGGAATATAGATTGGTGATTGACTGTTGGAATATAGATTGGTGATTGACTGTTGGAATATAGATTGGTGATTGACTGTTGGAATATAGATTGGTGATTGACTGATGGAATATAGATTGGTGATTGACTGTTGGAATATAGATTGGTGATTGACTGTTGGAATATAGATTGGTGATTGACTGTTGGAAAATAAATTGGTGATTGACTGTTGGAATATAGATTGGTGATTGACTGTTGGAATATAGATTGGTGATTGACTGTTGGAATATAGATTGGTGATTAACTGTTGAAATATAAATTGGTGATTGACTGTTGGAATATAGATTGGTGATTGACTGTTGGAACATAGATTGGTGATTGACTGTTGGAACATAGATTGGTGATTGACTGTTGGAATATAGATTGGTGATTGACTGTTGGAACATAGATTGGTGATTGACTGTTGGAACATAGATTGGTGATTGACTGTTGAAATATAGATTGGTGATTTACTGTTGGAATATAGATTGGTGATTGA
The DNA here is from genome assembly GCA_024509875.1 of Oreohelix idahoensis. Taxonomy (NCBI): domain Eukaryota; kingdom Metazoa; phylum Mollusca; class Gastropoda; order Stylommatophora; family Oreohelicidae; genus Oreohelix; species Oreohelix idahoensis. The sequence continues at coordinate 165,258 of JAMPIV010016434.1, forward strand.
CTGATGGAACATAGATTGGTGATTGACTGATGGAATATAGATTGTGATTGACTGTTGGAACATAAATTGGTGATTGACTGTTGGAATATAGATTGGTGATTGACTGTTGGAATATAGATTGGTGATTGACTGTTGGAATATAGATTGGTGATTGACTGTTGGAATATAGATTGGTGATTGACTGTTGGCATATAGATTGGTGATTGACTGTTGGCATATAGATTTTTGATTGACTGTTGGAATATAGATTGGTGATCGACTGTTGGCATACAGATTGGTGATTGACTGTTGGAATATAGATTGGTGATTGACTGTTGGCATATAGATTGGTGATTGACTGTTGGAATATAGATTGGTGATTGACTGTTGGAATATAGATTGGTGATTGACTGTTGGAATATAGATTGGTGATTGACTGTTGGAATATAGATTGGTGATTGACTGTTGGAATATAGATTGGTGATTGACTGCTGGAATATAGATTGGTGGATGACCGTTGGAATATATGGACTTTCAGTCCCCGAAAAAGGCGTGTATTGGTATGAATGCAGAATTAGTCAATGAAGAATAAAATTTTTTTGTGAATAAATCCGGCAGCCAATAAGAAGTTTGAAGTAATCTAATTCAAATCCAAGACAAGGCTGATGAAGCAAGCGAACTAATCAATGATCAACGTACGGGCTACGAGAGGTAACCAAAATCCGTCAACAGAGAATGCCCAGAGGTAGACAATTAAATTCAATTACACAATCGAAGCAAATCCCAATTATTCTGCCTCCAATCTTGTCGAAACAAGGATAATATGTGGTTTAGAATTTCGAATTTTCCACCAAGAATGGCCACGTTAATCCTTCCTTGTTTTACGATAAATCACTTATGTCTTCGTCGACGAAATACGACAAATGTAAAAATACGGCAGGGTTTTCCGTATAACTATATACTAGAGCCCTGTCTAGGAGAGCCCACTTTGTGGTATAAACTTTTGTCACATGTATGATAGTTATTACCAGACGGAAAAAAAAAAATAGAAGACGATGTAATTGTAGACATCCTGTGTATAATTTCATTGGCCGACACTGTTCTTAAGTCCTTTGATACCTGTATTATTACGTAGATTTTGGAAAGTTGAGGAACATATGACATGTCGATGGCTTTCTTTGTTTTCATTTCTTTCTTTACTTTTTTTTTTTTTGGTGTCATTTTTTTCCCAAACTTCTGTCGTTCATTTAAATATATTTCTGCTGTTTAATTGCGTCATCAATTTTTTATTTTTTTTTTCATATTCTTTCTTTTTGCGTTACTTTATTCGGTATTTTACCATCTCTATTTTTTTTATTTTTTTTATTCAAAACGTTGTTTTTCTTGTTGAATTTTATTGTATTATTGCATCGGTTTGTGCACGATGTTTATTTTTTATGTTTGGAGTCAGATTTGACACATCAAATGGTCCCAGGAGTCGAACCTTACTCCAAATGATCTTTGGAGTAAGATATGATAGATACAAATAATTATATGTGTCAGATATGACTAACACAATGATTTTGGAGATATGAAAGACCAAATGATCTCAGGATGCAGAATTCACTGATCAACTGATCTCGGTTGTCAGATCTGAGTGATCAAGTAATATCAGGGGTCATATGACTGATCAAGTGATCCTAGGAGTCATACCTGACTGACCAAATTATCTATAGAGTCGTATCTGACAGACCTAATAATCTCACGAGTCAGGTCTAACTGAACAAATGATCTCTGGAGTCAGATTTGCTTCACCAAATGATCTCTGGAGTCAGACCTGACTAACAAAATGATCTCTAAGTCAGGCCTGACTGACCTAATGATTTCTGGGATCAGATCTGACTGACCAAATGTTTTCTGGACTCAGATCTGACTGATCTAATGATGTTTGAAGTCAGATCTGACTGACAAAATGAGCTCGAATCAGATCTTGGAATATATAATCTCGGGTCCCGGATGGAGACATGTATTGTCTGTTTTTCTTATAGTTGACAAAAGAAATATTTTTAGCGGAAAGTGGGGGGGGGGGGGGGGGAGACACCAGGGAACCACACAGTGCTTCCTCTTCTTGGATGCTTAGTCCCTGATTGACAAAGCAGTCAGTGGCCATCACGCCTAGTGGTGTCTTGTAGGGCAGCAACAAACTGTCCCCATCTTGCTCGGTCGGTGGCCATCCTTCGTAATCTTCCTTTTATTTTGTAAGGTGACAATACCAATTAGAACCGTTTATAAGAGTAGTCTAATTGGTCAATTGGATCGGCCAAGTCGAAATGAAAATACCAAGGAACTAACAAAAAAATTCTTATTAAACAACCATTATTATTTACTATAAGGCGCTTTATATTCCTCACTAATTCCTTGAATTATTGTCGTAAAGAATGTGAGAAGGAGTTATTCAAAACTCACTACAGATAGACGATTTTGGTGAAATTAGGGTTACAATTTTCATTCATACTTCTTTGCTTTGCTTGGCCAGTAGCTCTACTCTCATGCCTCCTGGCTCCACGGGGCAACTGAGAAGGACCTCCAGTAGTAAGGGTTGGGCCCTTCCGAGGCAGAGGGCCCGGCAGTGCACCTGCCAGCGTGTCCGTCACAGGGCGAGTGCCATAACATTTTGTAGATATAGTCATATTTCCATTGCGCGTCTGCGTGGCATCCTGATTGCTGTGGTGTGCCTCTTTGCTGGTTGCCTCCGTCTTCAGCACCTTGACTTGCTAGGGCAGACTGTGATCTTGCTCGAGTGCAGGAGGACCTGGCAAGTCCTGGTTTTTCGGCCGCTGGTGGCTGTATTTGAGCCCCATCTCCACGTCAAGGAGCTGGCCTCGATGGGGTCATTCATACTAATGAGACAAACTTTCAATATGGAAAATTCCTCAAGAATCATCACAGTGAAGGTCGCTCAAAAGTATCTCAAAAATGTGGCATAGAGCCAATCCTGTCGCTGGTTCCCTTGCAGGAAACCTGCACCAAAGTATTTATGTACTCCCGCAGCAGTGATTTCTTTGTTTTCTGACATTCAATGTCACATGATGACTTTACCAGCCTCATGCACTAAGTCATTTCAATAGCCTCTTCTGACATTCAATCTCACATGATGACTTTACCAGCCCCATGCACTAAGTCATTTCAATAGCTTCTTCTGACATTCAATGTCACATGATGACTTTACCAGCCTCATGCACTAAGTCATTTCAATAGCCTCTTCTGACATTCAATCTCACATGATGACTTTACCAGCCTCATGCACTAACGTCATTTCAAAGCCTCTTCTGACATTCAATCTCACATGATGACTTTACCAGCCTCATGCACTAACGTCATTTCAATAGCCTCTTCTGACATTCAATCTCACATGATGACTTTACCAGCCTCATGCACTAACGTCATGTCAATAGCCTCTTCTGACATTCAATCTCACATGATGACTTTACCAGCCTCATGCACTAACGTCATTTCAATAGCCTCTTCTGACATTCAATGTCACATGATGACTTTACCATCCTCATGCACTAACGTCATTTCAATAGCCTCTTCTGACATTCAATGTCACATGATGACTTTACCAGCCTCATGCACTAACGTCATTTCAATAGCCTCTTCTGACATTCAATCTCACATGATGACTTTACCAGCCTCATGCACTAACGTCATTTCAATAGCCTCTTCTGACATTCAATCTCACATGATGACTTTACCAGCCTCATGCACTAACGTCATTTCAATAGCCTCTTCTGACATTCAATCTCACATGATGACTTTACCAGCCTCATGCACTAACGTTATTTCAATAGCCTCTTCTGACATTCAATGTCACATGATGACTTTACCAGCCTCATGCACTAACGTCATTTCAATAGCCTCTTCTGACATTCAATCTCACATGATGACTTTACCAGCCTCATGCACTAACGTCATGTCAATAGCCTCTTCTGACATTCCTGAGCTAGCAGGGATCCTATTCTTTCTATGTCGCTCTGGAGACACCAGGGAACCACACAGTGCTTCCTCTTCTTGGATGCTTAGTCCCTGATTGACAAAGCAGTCAGTGTCCATCACGCCTAGTGGTGTCTTGTAGGGCAGCAACAAACTGTCCCCATCTTGCTCGGTCGGTGGCCATCCTTCGTGCCATTCGCCAACTCTGGTTCATGCTTTGCATCTTAACCTCCACTGTTCTCTGTCAGGTTGTCTTTGGTCGGCCTCTGTTTCGCCGTCCTTCTGGGGTCCATAGTATAGGAGTTCTGATGAAGGTGTCATGGTCTCTTCTGAGGAGACACACAGTGCTTCCATAATAAATATTTACATTTTAAGTCACGGCAGAAAAGTGTTTTTAACTAGTTTTAATTCTGCGTTTCAAACAAACTGTATCGATCTGCCAAGTACCTCGAGAAATAAGAATAGCTGTAGTTCTTGGTCATTGATTTTTGTTTTCTGTTTTTTTGCCTTCCCATTTTTTTCTCAGTTCAGACATCTTCCTGTATGTGTGTGTGTGGTTTTATTTTTGTTTTTGGTTGGGTGGAGGTTTGGTTGGGTGGAGGTTTGGTTGGGTGGAGGTTTGGTTGGGTGGAGGTTGAGCAAACTATTGATGGCCGACATATAGAAAATTGTATCCTTGGGTCCCGTTAAAATGTCCCGTAAATATTGTTTTAATGGCACCGTATGGATTTTTATTGTTAGCTAGTTGGGATCGGAGTGGATAAGAGGTATGGCGTCCACCTCTAGTTCTAAAGATACAGGGTTCGATCCCAGCAAAAGGAATATACTTTATGGAAATGTTTTTCAGAACCAGTGGGTCCTAATGATGTCATACTCCTCACTGATCTCCTGGGTAGTGAAATCTCCTGGGTAGTGAGATCTCCTGGGTAGTGAGATCTCCTGCGTAGTGAGATCTCCTGGGTAGTGAGATCGGATGCCTAGCCTTCTCGGATAAGGGTGAAAAAATAATATGTCCCGTGTGCAAGTTTTGCACGTTAATTATCCCTCTGCGGTTGGAAATCGTAAAGAGAAGGTCATACAGCCGCTGCCCGAGCAAAATTTACGAAAACTACGAAACCTACCTATCGCAAAAAATATTTACAGAATGTGTGATTCTTGTATACATACATTGGGATTCTCGCCGGTGTTACGGAGTTCGTGCACAGTGCTGAGATCCTTCTTGTGAGATCTAAGGGAGGAGATCGGAGCACTGATGAAGTTATCCGTGGGCAATGAAGGTAAAGGTAAAGGATCCCGTTAAACACCCATTGAGGCATATTGGGAATATGGTGTTAGGCCCATATTTTCTTGACCATCGGCACACAAGGGGTGATGTGGTGAGCATCACGCCGGCCGCCTTAACCTTCCCAGAGTTGCTCTGGTACCCAGTTGGGGCTGGGTCAACCCAGGAGCCGTTTGCGGCTTTAAAAAAATCCCACCTCATCTGGGGATCGAACCATAGACCACTGAGCTGGGAAGCCAGTGCACTAACCACTATGCTACCGCTGCTCCCGTGGACAATGAAGACGATCCTTAAAAACCAAATCAAACCAAATCAAACCAAATCGTTAGCTAGTTCATAGCAAATACTTACATAAGACATGTTAACCTTTAATTCATAGCGAAAATGTAAACATGAGCGCAATAAATTTACATTTAGCTCACAAAAGAAATGTTTACCTTTAGCAAACGGTCAAACAAAAAAACATTTACAGATAGTTTATATCATATAATGTTATTTCGTTTTGTTGTTGTGTTCTTTAATCATAAAAATTATAGGTGGACTCGTTTCTACAAGAGACATACCTTTCAACCATATACTTTGCGTTCTATAGTTATACCAGTGCGCGATTCTGTATCTTGACTGGTAGATTTCCAGGCGATCACTCATGTAGAATGTAAACAGTGCCAATACGTAGGTTAGTGTTGTGTTTTTTTTTTCTGATTGACACGAAGTTTTCAGCCACAGACAAGCGTTCACTGAATAACTTTCATTAACCAGGCCACAAGGTTTTTTTTATATATTTGGACACGCGTCCTAAGATAACCGACGGACCCTGTGTCTAGGTTGAACGGGGCGAGCCTGCCAAAAGAAGCAAAATTGAAAAAAAATATCTGTACTGAATATTAGATTTCCAGGTAGTCATTTGTGCAGAGCAGTGCTTCTTAACCAAGGTGCATGCACCCTCCTGAGGGTGCGAGAGTCACCTTCTGGGGGTGCGAGACTCACCTTCTGGGGGTGCGAGACTCACCTTCTGGAGGTGCGAGACTCACCTTCTGGGGGTGCGAGACTCATCTTCTGGGGGTGCGAGACTCACCTTCTGGGGGTGCGAGACTCACCTTCTGGGGCTGCGAAAAACTCACCTTCTGGGGATGTGAAACATGCCAGATATTTTAGAAGGCGAATCATCATAAACAATATATAATACACAAAACTCAAATGTATTTGAACAAAACAGAACACTGAAAACGTGTATTAAATACCGAAATTTAGTCACATTCTGGAAATAACATTTTCTCAAAATAAACGTTTATATCTTCTTAGCATTTCTGGCATGTTTTGCGAGCTAGAAGATAAAGGGGTGTGAGGCTTCTTAAGATGCTGTAAAGGGGTGCGAGGCTACTTGAGATGCTATACAGGGGGTGCGAGGCTTCTTACGATGCTGTAAAGGGGTGTGAGGCTTCTTAAGATGCTGTAAAGGGGTGCGAGGCTTCTTAAGATGCTGTAAAGGGGTGTGAGGCTTCTTAAAATGTTTTAAAGGGGTGCGAGGCTTCTTACGATGCTGTAAAGGGGTGCGGGACCTGTAAAAAGTTAAGAAACACCGGTGTAGAGTGTACTAGACAGTCCCTAAACATAGGTCAGTATTCTATTCTCCACAGAAGGCAATACCGAATATTGTGTCACGTCCTTGTTACATAACTATTTTAACACAGCTGTAGGCAATCCAGGAGCTGTGAAATCTAATTTTGAAATGCTGAGTTCTCTAAAGACCTACCTAGATCAAATCATTTATATTCTTCATGTTGCTCCTAACGGAGCCTGGAGCCAGCTCTGTAGTTGTTCTTAGAAAGCCTTCTGGATCTATCTATGCCATTTTGTGATAAATACCATATGGTTGAATTGTACAGGCAATTTTGAAATTTGACACATAATGAAGCCATAATAAAATAATGGAGTCTGTAATATGCAGCTCGTATTTAATGTTAAGAGAAGTTGTTGGCTGTTGACCCCTACCAAGATGATTCTTTTGAACACTTTATTATATGTATAGTTCTTAAGTAATAATTACTGCAAGGCATACAATTAATGAATTGAAGATCATGTACGCAAGCTATTCAAGCTCATTAAAAGACCAGCTTGTTCCGTGTTGCTCTTAATATCTGCTTTTACCCTGCGACATAAATAGTGCACCAGGTACTCTCTTGTTCCTAGATGATTATCGCTTTCCTCTGATATCCTTATAGAGTTTGTTCTTTTGGTGTAGGCGTTCTCGGCTGGGCCATTTTCTCTCAAAGAAAATTTTGACTCGTTTAGGCCAGGTGTGCCCCGTTCAACCTAAATACATGGTCCGTTGCTTATTTTAGGGCGCATGTCTAAATATAGAATACCTTGTGGTCTTTGAGTCTCTGAGTTTGGTCATCTGTATTTGTGACGTCATGGTCAATAAAGAGCAAAAACAAGGGAGATAATATAGCCTCAGATAATCTTCATCTGCCTCCGCTCCTTCACAATGTTGGCAATGATTCCGCCCTGTCCATTTGTTGTTGGTTAAAAAGTGTTGGCAATGATTCCGCCCTGTCCATTTGTTGTTGGTTAAAAAGTGTTGGCAATGATTCCGCCCTGTCCATTTGTTGTTGGTTAAAAAGTGTTGGCAATGATTCCGCCCTGTCCATTTGTTGTTGGTTAAAAAGTGTTGGCAATGATTCCGCCCTGTCCATTTGTTGTTGGTTAAAAAGTGTTGGCAATGATTCCGCTTTGTGCATTTGTTGTTGGTTAAAAAATGTTGGCAATGATTCCGCCCTGTCCATTTGTTGTTGGTTAAAAAGTGTTGGCAATGATTCCGCTTTGTCCATTTGTTGTTGGTTAAAAAGTGTTGGCAATGATTCCGCCCCGTCCATATGTTGTTGGTTAAAAAGTGTTGGCAATGATTCTGCCCCGTCCATTTGTTGTTGGTTAAAAAAGTGTTGGCAATGATTCCGCCCTGTCCATTTGTTGTTGGTTAAAAAGTGTTGGCAATGATTCCGCCCTGTCCATTTGTTGTTGGTTAAAAAGTGTTGGCAATGATTCCGCCCCGTCCATTTGTTGTTGGTTAAAAAGTGTTGGCAATGATTCCGCCCTGTCCATTTGTTGTTGGTTAAAAAGTGTTGGCAATGATTCCGCCCTGTCCATTTGTTGTTGGTTAAAAAGTGTTGGCAATGATTCCGCTTTGTGCATTTGTTGTTGGTTAAAAAATGTTGGCAATGATTCCGCCCTGTCCATTTGTTGTTGGTTAAAAAGTGTTGGCAATGATTCCGCCCTGTCCATTTGTTGTTGGTTAAAAAGTGTTGGCAATGATTCCGCTTTGTGCATTTGTTGTTGGTTAAAAAATGTTGGCAATGATTCCGCCCTGTCCATTTGTTGTTGGTTAAAAAGTGTTGGCAATGATTCCGCCCTGTCCATTTGTTGTTGGTTAAAAAGTGTTGGCAATGATTCCGCCCTGTCCATTTGTTGTTGGTTAAAAAGTGTTGGCAATGATTCCGCCCTGTCCATTTGTTGTTGGTTAAAAAGTGTTGGCAATGATTCCGCCCCGTCCATTTGTTGTTGGTTAAAAAGTGTTGGCAATGATTCCGCCCCGTCCATTTGTTGTTGGTTAAAAAGTGTTGGCAATGATTCCGCCCCGTCCATTTGTTGTTGGTTAAAAAGTGTTGGCAATGATTCCGCCCCGTCCATTTGTTGTTGGTTAAAAAGTGTTGGCAATGATTCCGCCCTGTCCATTTGTTGTTGGTTAAAAAGTGTTGGCAATGATTCCGCCCTGTCCATTTGTTGTTGGTTAAAAAGTGTTGACAATGATTCCGCCCCGTCCATTTGTTGTTGGTTAAAAAGTGTTGGCAATGATTCCGCCCTGTCCATTTGTTGTTGGTTAAAAAGTGTTGGCAATGATTCCGCCCTGTCCATTTGTTGTTGGTTAAAAAGTGTTGGCAATGATTCCGCCCTGTCCATTTGTTGTTGGTTAAAAAGTGTTGGCAATGATTCCGCCCTGTCCATTTGTTGTTGGTTAAAAAGTGTTGGCAATGATTCCGCCCCGTCCATTTGTTGTTGGTTAAAAAGTGTTGGCAATGATTCCGCCCTGTCCATTTGTTGTTGGTTAAAAAGTGTTGGCAATGATTCCGCCCTGTCCATTTGTTGTTGGTTAAAAAGTGTTGGCAATGATTCCGCCCTGTCCATTTGTTGTTGGTTAAAAAGTGTTGGCAATGATTCCGCCCTGTCCATTTGTTGTTGGTTAAAAAGTGTTGGCAATGATTCCGCCCTGTCCATTTGTTGTTGGTTAAAAAGGAAAAAAAAGTAATCGTAGTCCCATAACAGTTACTGCCATAGGAGAGTGAAGAGTTAGAGACTTCACTATAGTAAATCCAGCATCGAGTGGGGTGATCAGTTCCCTTCCTCGTGGCTGTTGTCTTCTCTAACTCAAGAGCAGTCATGTACCCTTTTACAGCTAGGTAGATTGTAGCGTGACGCAACCGTGTTTCCGATGCGGCACTTTTGTCGTGAAAGGCCAGCGCTTTAACGACTCTCTGAAAATATGACTCTCTCTCTTGTTGGTTATAATTAGATGATTTAAGTGTGACTTTTGGGAGACGTGGTAGTACAGTGGTTAGTGCACTGGCTTCTTAGCTCAGTGGTCCATGGTTCGATCCCTGGTTGAGGTGGGTTTTTTTTATACCGCAAACGGCTCCTGGGTCGACCCAGCCACCAAGTGGGTACCAGAGCAACTCTGGGAAGGTTAAGGCGGCCGGCGTGATGCTGACCACATCACCCCTAGTGTGCCGATGGTCGAGAAAATATGGGCCTAACACCATATTCCCAATATGCCTCAATGGTCGTGTAACGGGATCCTTTACCTCTTTTTTTTTAAAGTGTCGCTTGACTACTTAGTCTGGTTACGGTATCGATACCACAATGTTATTTACAATTAATTAGTGTTTTATGGTGCTAGCAACTTACATCAGACTTTACTGTTGGCTTTTTTCTTTCTTTTAACTAACTTTTTTTTTTTTCTGTACGCCCGCTAATACTCGAGGCGAAATCTCAGGTTATTGTTAATGTCTAACCTGACATTGATTTTACGTGAGTATCCCTTTTCTTGTACAGAGACAGGTGTCCCTCGCCATTCAAGCAGATACTCGCCGATTTCGGAGGTACCCATTAGAGCTGGGTCGGCTCAGGAGCCGCCAATCCCTGGTCGACGACACTCCTTCAAATGTCCTCGCCAGGTCTCGAGTTAATCCAGTCCAATTCCCGGTCGACGAAAAATCCTCAAATGCCGTCGCCCGGGTTTGATCCTGAATCACCCGGTCGCCAGAGCGGTGTTGTAACCACTACGCTAGCGCGGCTCCCTTTAACTAACTTAAAATGCATTTTAGTATTGAGAGTTTTCTTTTTGTGTATGTGTGTGCCAAGTTTGGTGTGCTTTTTTTAAAATGTATTCAGTTTTACTATACAGGTAGTAAGTCGTAAGTCGACGTTGCCTTAAGTCGGAAATCACCATACACTGTATGATCCGCAGGAATATTTTTCCATTAACATGCCTGAATACTAAAAAAAAAAATATATGTATGTTTTGTTATATATTTAAATACACTGTACTCTTTGTTTATAGTGAAATAGTACAACGTACATTATTATAACATAAAATTACTGTACTGTTCAGTCCTGTAATGTAATAAGTAATGAAGCATAAGTGTTCACTACTTCTATGGTGACAGTCGTAAGTACGAGTGGCCGTAAGTTGCATGCGTCGTAAGTCGATAACTATATAACTGTCCTAGCGTTTTAATATTTGCATGTTTTATTTGTTTTAGTTTACTGGGTTTTTTTTTAAGTTTTATTAATTAAATATCAAATATTTTTTAAACTACATTTTTAAGTGTAATGAAAATGTATAATTATTCGTATTTATTCTTATTGAGTTTCTGTTTTCTTATTTATAATTACTTTAGTTGCTAATACCAATCCTATCATCAACATCCTCATAATCATTATCATCATCATCATCACTATTATTATCCTTATTACTTGGTTCGTGGATGGGTTGTTTTGGGTATCTCGAAACCCGTTTAGATTGGGTGGAGTGACATCTGGATAGCAGGATGTCAAGGCGTCTTGAATCATGAATATTGGAAACAGTAACATTCAGGCGCTTGGATATATACTACGTATAAGAATTTCCTTAGGCGCCCTTCAGTCTAAAATCTGTCCCCATCTTTTTCTCATCAAAATTGCAACCTGGAAATTATGTTAAAATCGTAAGCTTCTGGCCAGTGCACTAAATTGCACGACGCTTAAAAAAGCGCGCATCGTTTTCCCACCAAAGCTGCAGTATAGAAATAACGTGAAAGATGTGCACTTCTGGTCAATGCACTAAATTACACGACACTAGAAACAGCGTGCATTCATCATTGGAAATGATGTTTACAATCTTTTTCCCATCAAAGTTGCAATATCGGTCATGGGCTCATGGCGCATTTTTGTCGTACAGGGAACTGAACCGAGCGTGTGTTAAAACAACACGCATTTTGTTTCCATCCTTAAAGATGACATTTGTCTGATTCTTGACACAATTTCTTGAATTTTCCCAATTTGTAATTGGAGTGAGGGTGAATAAAGAATGGAGTTCGTTAACATTTCCCTTAACTCGGACAACTTAGTCGGCCAAAAATATACTTCTTTAAATACTGATTCGGAGACAGCGTAACAGAAAATTTATTTTGAATTTCTATTTTTTAAATGCTGCGAGACTTGGACACTCAATAAAACAGTTGCAAAAAAGATTACATCATTCGAAATGAAATGCTACAGAAGGATGTTGAGAATACCCTGGACAGAAAAAAAGACCAACAGAGAAGTACTGCACTCACTAAACGTACAGGAACATTGGCTCCTAAATACCATCGCAATAAGGAAGCTGAAATTTTTTGGTCATATAAAAAGACATAATAGTCTGGAAAAAACAGTGATGGAAGGCATGGTCCCTGGAAAAAGGGGAAGGGGTCGACCTAGACGACGGTGGACCCAGGACATCACAGAGAGTCTGAACTTGTCTTTGGCTGATGCAGGTCGACTTGCCCAGAATCGTGATGCGTTCAGAGCAGCTGTAATGGAGACAACGTTCTGGAAAGAATACGTCACATGATGATGATGATTTTTTAAATACATCATTTTAAAGACAAGACTTTAAAAAACATTCAAACTTTTACGAAACGATTTGTGATAGCTATTAATTAATTAGTCAAATTTCAGTCCATTTGCTTTTGTTTTCTTTCACTTTTCCTAACGCCATTATTTGACCCGCTGCTCCATATCAATGCATAGCATATGCAAAGTATCCACATAAATGACCACAGGAGAATGAGTGCGGTCATCAGGGCATGCAGCAGGAAGTGCTGAACATAATTATCTCCCGTCGTTTTTTGGCGCGTACGATGCTTGTCTAGTTATATAGGGTGATCAGGAAGTCTCTCCGCAGTTGGTTCGTGTTGAATACTATGAATCAAGGGAAACAATCGAAACGATTTTATTATTATTAAAAGGTCGTAATTTACAACTCAACATTTCTTTATTTTACATAGCAATTTAAATTATTTAAATAGGCACTAATGCTTTATGCGAAAATTAAAAAAAAAAAAATTACTTTTATGTAGTAGTAAAGTAAATCTAATTAATGTCAATTATAATAATACTGTTTCACGCATAATAAAATGTTACATTCATATTATTAAAGCACTGAACCTACTGCGGAGGGATTTCTTGATCACCCTGTATCTTTTATTTGGTGTGTGACAAGAGACAACAAGTTGTGATGAACTGTGGCCTTATGTCACTGCCTGAGCTTTGTGAGATGCTTGTTTATGGACCATATCTGCGGTTAATGCATATACCGTCTCGTAGTCTCTGTTCTTTATTCTTAATTTTTCCTATCTGTTTAAATTTAAGTCTGCACTATCATATTTCGCAAGGGAATTTGATCTGAAGGAAAATCGTTGTTAGCCATTGTGATTTTAGTGTATTAATATGAAACAAATATAAAGGTATTTTATCAGGCACTCGCAGGAAATAAAGAAGTAGAACACCAGACAACAGAAAAACAACAGACATGAGTGGCTTACCCAGGACTTGAACACTGGACCTTCCGTGCGACAACCCCGCCTAGCCATGCAAGCGAATCACACTATCCGCTCTGCCATCTACGCATCATGCATCATTTTAGTGTATATGGTCAATAGTGCATGATTGTTGACAAATATTTACATATGATAGGAAACTCTATACAGAGCGATACAACAGGAGACAATCTGATCATCAGAAGAAGTCCCCCCGTCGAACAAGTGTTTCGGCCCTCTACTCCTTGTCGTGAAACGAAGTGTAACCCACTACTTTGTTAATCACTATGTCGAGATACAGATTTGCTTCAACCAATCAACTTGCACCGTTCACCAGTCTCTGAGACAGAATAAATTATACTGTTCACGCAGTTCACGCAAGATGGCGGCTAAAAACTGAATAAAATTAGGCTGTACAGCGCTTGAGACTAAACCGGATGAAACCAATCAACTTGCTCCGCCAGGAACCAACCGAAAGCTTTCCTCAAGTATTTACTTGCCTATATAATCGGGCGGAATTTTATGCTAAACACGCAACACCAAAAACGAAGCCAGACTGACCGACTGAAGAGGAAGAACCTGTCACTTTGATTTAGTGCTTACCTGAGGGCATCGACCTGCAACCTACTTCACTAAGTCGCATCAAAACCTGGCCAGTTTAAAATCTTAGGAGGGTAAATATATTTGCGATAACCTTTAGAAAAATAGGCCTTCAGCAGGTATATAATGTTGGTATTTGTTGTGTGTCATTATACTACCTACACCTGTATATATTTAATATATTTTGGGTTCACTATGAATGTATATGATTGATATAGCACTTGACAGAGAGGACGTGGTATAGTATAGGGGGAAGGACATTGTTGTATCACACCTAGGTGTACATATTATTGGATTTATTCATGTATTGATTTATATTATGGGATGTATTCATGTATTAAATGTATTCATGTATTGAATCTATATTATTGAATGTATCCATGTATTAGTTTATCAGAAAGAATGCTTTGCAAGTAGACACCTGTCTTGTCTCGCTATTGCTAAAAAATACTGAGCCATGTTGTCATTCATCCTACATGCATACATCTGAGACACGCTCATTTCACTCACACTAGAAATAGGTGGGCTTGAGGACAGAAATTAGCCCCTATTTTTGCTTTGTTACAGGTTTATTTGTGTCCTAAAAAAACCTGAGGTCGTATGTTCGAGTCAATCCCGCTGCCTGTAACTTCACAGGAGCATAGAGATTGTACAGAAGCTACATCTTTAGTCCCCCTCAGTCTTGGGTGGGCTAAAGTAACGAGCCTCAGCAGGAGTTGTGTGAACCCAACTAAGGAGACAGAACGTTTTAAGAGATGAGTACACATTAGTACCATTTCTGTCGGCATTGTGAGCATAGAAACTGTCAGTGATGAGAAAGTGACTTAACATAGCAAGAGACAAAATTAATAGCATAGCTGAGAAGTGTTATATCCTTAATTAACAGCACAGCTGATCCATGTACTATAATTAATTAACAGCACAGCTGATATAATTTTTGTTCCTATAATTGGAAACTTGTTGTCTATATAAATATAAATATTTGTAAAATATATGTAAACTTACAAATTCATTACGTTCCATTTTTTTCAACATTCACCCTTCAGCACAAGAGTAGATAGTGTATATACTAAATAAAATATAAGGAAATTGTATTTGAACGACTTGTCAATTTTATCAGTGTTAAGTAAAATCTGTTTCCTTGGTTTTTTAATATCACAGTTAGTTACACAGCGGAGGTGGCGCTTTATGTCGGTCTCCTCTCTACTATTGTTTCGAGATCAGAACATTCACAGCCGTAACTAATTTGTGATACCAGTAGTTCTCTCAGACACTGGGACTTCACCATTTTCTGCAGAAATTCTATTTCTGTAATTGTCAGTACTATACTGATCCGAGAGCCAAATAAAACCTCTCGCCACACTCCTTTACACTCTAAGGGGGCGGGCCCACTTGGGTCATGACTCCCAACTGTCTCAGCCTCCTGTTGTCTTGTATCGAAAATGAACCCATTTCACTTTGGTAGCAACCTTAAAATCCACAACTCCGCCAGCCATGGAGGCAACTGTGAAAGTAACCAAAGAGAAGACAAATTATTCCGTTCGTTCCGCCGCACACCACGACTAGGGACAGACACTGACACACCTGCACGAAGCCGACGAGGCTAGCCACTGCGCGCTAGCAACTGTAATTCTGTGCCCAACACCTCTTATAATATACGCCCCGTGTTGCCCATTAGTAACAGCCCTTTCACCAGCACACCGAAAAACTCAACGTATTGTGGACTTAGACAAATTCCTGATGTTTTCTGTACCGCAGAGTTTACTGCCCCGAGTTCCATAGCCCACTGCGGTTGTTCCACAGCCAGCATGATGCCTTTTCCGCAGTTTCACCAAGTCTCTTCAGTGCCCTTGTTCTCGACTGTCCCCTCAGCCCCAACAATTTCAATAAATCATACACTGATGCAGCCACGAGCCCTCTTGCACCCACCTCAAAAGCCATGACCCTTGCAGTGAACCCATCGTGTCTCAGATCTGCGGCCAGATCACTTTACTTGGCCGCTTTGAACAAATGTTGCTCTTCCAATCTGGATTCAAATGGCACGGTCAGTTCAACCAATATAACCTGGTGCGATGATGAAGAATGCAGCACTATATCCGGCCGTCTTCGTGATTTCCTGATACTCTCTGGATATGCCCCTCGTCCAGGTAGGTCTACCGCCATCTCCCAGTCATGTGCAGTCAAGGAGAGATGGTACACTGCTACCTGATTTACTCGGTTTTGGGTGTGCTGACTTTCCTGCTCTCAGAAAGTATGTGTTTGCTTTGTTTGGCCTGACATTGCCATTCGCCTTCATCCTTGCCAGATCTATTGTCGCAGCCAGCTCATTTAGCACTTTGTTGTGGCGCCATGTGTATCGCCCTTGCCCTAATGACACCTTGCAAGCTGAGAGCCCGTGTTCAAGTGTCTGCCTCCATTAGCACAGGGGGCACTGCTCATCATCCGACTTTCCCCATCTCACAAGGTTTGTGGCCGATGGCAGGTCATACATTGATCTAACAACGAAGCTGAGCCTAAGAGGTGCCATATGCCATATATCATTCCAGGTCAAGGACCTTTGCAGGGCTCCTTCCCATGCACCTAAGTTGGAACTCACATGTAAGTGCACTCACAAAGCTAACGGCACAAAAAGTTTACCAATTAGCCAAAATCAAACACTTCCTGGATGAGGGGGCAAGGAAAATGTTCTACACATCTCACATACAAACATACCTAGACTATTGTTCCACAATCTGGGATGGTTGTTCCATATCCAACACAAAAAGGCTTCATTCACTTCAAAAACGTGCAGTGCGCCTAGTTGCTGATAAACACCAAACACATTGTATAGATCTATATAACTATCTTAAAATATTACCCCTTAGAAAGCGCTTTCTATTTAACAAAGCTAAATTCGCTCACAAAATCTTGTCACAGAATGCTCCAACGTATTTGTGGCCACTTTTAAAATTCAATGAAAAACGTAGTAACCGCTTAAACCAGTTACAGGTACCCAAGCCCAGGCTAGATTTGTTCAAGAAGAGCTTGGCTTACTCAGCTGCTCATCTTTGGAACAATCTTCCACATGATCTAAAAAACATGCACAGTCCCTACTCATATAATCGTAGACTGTTCAAATACATTATGAGTGCGGATTATATGCCGCCCTAAGGGATTTCATTTCGAATTATTATCTAATATACTGTATGGAGGGTTTGATGATCTAGTTTTTCATTTTAATATACCTTATTTCTTAATTGTAATCAAATACTGTAAATGTATGCCTTTATACTACTTATAATGTTGCATCGCCATTAAACTAATACCTTAAGTATGTTGGAGAATGTCTGGATAACTAGCAATAAAAGATGAGTAAGAGGAAGGGCAAAATGCAAGACAGGCCTATATGCACGATTCTCATCTATCAGTCAATACCCTTTACCTCCCTAAGGAGCATAGGTAATAAAGCTGGATCTCGTATAGTGGAGGCCTCAACAATTCACTCCCTGTGGCAGTATCTGCTTGGGACTCAAAGCTGCTCACCTGTGGGAACATTTTCCGCATGCGCTGACAACAGACTAAGTCCCAGGTCATTCAGCAGCACTTTTCCAATATGTCACGAGTTCTTATTATATACCACCATAATCTGATTACGTTTCAAATTATGTCTAATTTACCGTATGGATGGTTTAAATTGTGTCTTTTTTTTTTTTAATTTACATTTTTAAATTAATTTTTTAAACTGGCGCCATAACAAAGTGCTAAATGAGCTTGCTGCGACAATAGATCTAGCAAGGATGAAGGCGAACAGCAAACCCAGGCCGAGCACCGCAAATACATACTTTCTGAGGGCAGGAAAGTCAGCACACCCCAAACCGAGTAAACCAGGTAGCAGTTTACCATCTCTTCTTGATTGTGCAAACGACTGGGAGATGGCGGTAGACCTACCTGGACGAGGGGCATATCCAGAGAGTATCAGGAAATCGCGGAGACGGCCGGATATAGTGCTTCATTCTTCTTCAACGCTTCAGGTCATACTGATTGAACTGACCGTGCCATTTGAATCCAGATTAGACGAGCAACATTCGTTCAAAGCGGCCAAATATAGTGATCTGGCCGCGGATCTGAGACACGAGGGGTTCACTACAAGGGTCATGGCTGTTGAAGTGGGCGCAAGAGGGCTTGTGGCTGCATCAATGTATGATCTATTGAAACTGTTGGGGTTGAAGGGACAGGCGAGAACAAGGGCACTGAAGAGGCTTAGTGAAACTGCCGAAAAGGCATCAGGCTGGCTGTGGAACAACCGCAATGGGCAATGGAAATCGTGACAATAAACGCTGCGGTACAGAAAACACCAGGAATTTTTCTAAGTCCACAAAACGCTGAGTTTTGTGGTGTACTAGTGAGCGGGCTGTGACTGAGGGGCAACAGGCGATGTATATTATAGGAGGTGTCAGTGTCAGAATTTCAGTGGCTAGGCTCGGCGGCTTCGCGATGGTGTCTCAGTGTGTGCGACGGAACGAACGGAATAATTTGTCTTCTCTTTGTTACTTTCACAATTGCCTCCACGGCTGGCGGAGTTGTGGATTAAAGTTGCTACCATAGGTGAAATGGGTTCATTTTCGATACAAGACAACAGGAGGCTGAGACGCTTGGGAGTCATGACCCAAGTGGGCCCGCCCCCCTTAGAGTGTAAAGGAGTATACTGGGCCGAAACACTTGTCTGATGGGGGGACTTCTTCTGATGATCAGATTGCCTCCTGTTTTATCGCTCTGTAAAGAGTTTCCTATCATATTTATTTATTTTTTTATTTATTTTTTTTATATTTTTTTGTTTTGGCTATTATTTTTTTTTAAATTAATAATTAAACATACTTAAATTTGATTATGACTGGATGTTACAAATGTATGTTATTATTTTACCTTGATAATGTTGTATGCTTAAATAGTGTTCAAAATACATGTGCGATTGAATGGATAAGGTATGCAAGATGACAGAGAGAAGGGCAGAATGTAAGACGGGCCTGCGTGCCCAATTCTTAACCCTTTGAAAATAAAGTTCGTACGTTCGTTCGTTCTATCTGTCTGTCTGTCTGTAATCTTTCAGCGATATCGCTTTATTGCAGAAAACATACTTTAATTATGATTATTATTACAAATGTTTGATGTTATATTACTTTTATAATGATAAATGCCTTAATAATGCTTAAAGTAAATGTGAGGATGGAAGGATACAGTATACATGTTGAGAGAGAGAGGAAGGGCAGAATGGCAGACGGGCCTGCGTGCCCAATTCTTAACCCTTTGAAAATAAAGTTTGTTCGTTCGTTCGTTCGTTCGTAGTCCATTGGCCTTGTTAGGCCAATGGCCATTACCATAGTAACGGTACAGGTAGGCCCATAGCATTACTAGGTAATCCTTGTTCTGGAATCCCCAGGGTGAGAGAGACAGAGGGAGACATGAAGAAGATAAGGAAAGACCTTGAGTTGATGGCACGTGACACGAAGACAGGGTTTAATAAGCGGAAAACTTGTAGCACATTGTCATTTATTCCAAATTGTCATGTATTCCACATTGTCATGTATTCCACATTGTCATGTATTCCACATTGTCATGTATTCCAAATTGTCATGTATTCCACATTGTCATGTATTCCAAATTGTCATTGATGATTGTTAAGATTTTTTTCTCTTAGCAAATTTGGTGGCTGTCGGGTCGGGGGTGGGGGGCGAAAAGGGGGGGGGGGGGAGCGCAATAGCGACTCTTAAAAAACCGAGGCAAAATTTATACAATTTTTTTCAAAATGTTACAAATCTTTAAAGTAGCTTCGCCCAGAATATGGCGGTGATCCAGTCTTACTAACAAAGGGTCATAAAAGAGTTGCAGGAAAGTTTAAAACAAATCTGAGAGGCAATAAAAAAAAGGATAAAGGATTTAGATTTAACAACGAAAAGAGACATCTTGATGGTCATCTTGATGAAAATGATTTCTCCAGAATACACTATCAAAGTAAATGTAACAGTTTTAAAACGAGTCGATAGACTCAAGTACATGGGCACGTTAATAACATCACATGGAAGGTACATCTTACAAGTGAAGAGTTGAATAGCCCAGGTAAAAGAAGCTCTCCGTTAAATGAAAAGTATTTTATGCAACAGTTCTTTGTCAGTGGAAGTAAGAAACAGAGCTCCTCAGTTGTATATATAGTCAATCCTAACAGACGGAGGTGAGTCATGGACACTTAGTAAACATGCAGGCAAAGTCCTGCAGGTCAAAGAGAAAACCCCTGGAGGCCACAGAGATGTGGTTCTATAGAAGAATGTTTAAAAATACCATGGACAGCCAAAAAGAGTAATGAGGATGTCCTGGAAAAGCCAGTGAGAAATGACAAAGTTTTTTGACTGAAATTAGAAGGTAGTAGTCCACTTGTTTGATCATGTTATGAGAAGAAGAAAGCTGAAATATACTGTGACAGCAGGAAAGATTGAAGGAAAAATAGGTAGAGCACGTCAAAGATACTGGACAGTATGACGTCATGGCACAGAAAGAAGTGAACAGCAGAATTAATAAACAGTTCTGAGAGAGAAAGTTGTTGAGAGGCATGATCACCTACACCACCTGGTATAGAACATGAAGAAGTGCCTGAAGAATACAGATTTAATATTTTGACAACTCTGCTAACGACGTGTAGAAGTTTTGTTTTGCCTTGGCTATATATTTTGCCATTTTCCCCGTAAGTTATCTTTGACCTTTCAACTCTTCAATTACCTTGAAGATTCCAGTGTCGTTCATAACTGTTTACTCATCCCATTCAACCGGCTCTCCGTGGAAAATAGGCCTTCCAAAAATTCATGCCAAGGCTTCATGTTTTCTGTACGATCAATTTCTCCCTTGTCTTCTACATCCCTTTCATGTATGTCTTCTATTCCATTCTCCATGTGTTTGTCGGCCTCATGTTATATCCTTTTACCCTGAGGTATCTCCGAACAAGAACTGCCTTATAATGCTACAAATAGGTATCGATTTGTGGAAGTTTCTTAGATTTTTTTCGTGTGTGTACTTACAGGGCCGTCTTAACAGCATTGTAGGCCCTGGGCAAAGCAATGCACTGGGCCCCTACCAGCCCTACTCACCCACGGGAATAAAAATGATGTCTTATGAACAATATGGCAGCATCCCAGCATGGGGCCCCTAGAATCGTGGGGCCCCTGGGCACTGCCCAGTGTGCCGATGTCTTAAGACCGCACTGGGTACTTACTTTACTTACCTGTCTATTCAACTCATGCCGCGAAACGTAGTGAGAAGCTGAAACGTTTGTTCTTGATCCAAGTGTGTTGTATTGGCTGCGGTGAGCCCGTCTTCTTCTTCTTCCGTCCTTAGCCACCGACCGTCAAAGCAGTCAGTGGCCATTACGCCTAATGGCGTCTTAGGGCAACAGCAGATAGGTTTTCTTTGCCATTGTTTCCCATCACGCCTATTGGCGTCTTTAGGGCAACGGCAAATCAATCCATTTGCTGTTGTTTCCGTAATCGAAGTGACTGGCAAACGGGTGATCAGCCCGTTGGTAATCACACTCATGCAGACACACAAACTCAATCACATTCATACTCATTCAGACACACAAACTCAATCATAATCACACTCATTCAGACACACAAACTCAATCACATTCACACTCACTCAGCACGGCTGTTTGCGAGCGATCTTTTAGTTATTTCCCCTTTTTCCCCGACCGCGCTATTTATAGCCCACTTGACATAGGTCACGTGGTCAGCTTCCTAATGGGAAAAACATTTGGCGATGTTTACTTTTGATAGGGCTTAATTAATGCTTTTAGGCTACTTTTTTATTATAAATACCGGCTTTAATTTTGCGTAAAGCTAGACTAGAAATGTTAGAGTAAATTTTAGAACAAGAACAAACATTTTATCACAATTAGAACAGAAGATATAATAGTCTGAAATAGTGTAAAATTTACGTTTTTTTTTTTTATATTTTGTTATGGTTTGTTTATAATGCAATTTTCACTAAATCGGTCACAATCAACATGCATAACGAATTACAGAAATCAAAAGTAGAAAACCTGCAGAAAATGGATATCAAAGATTTGTTTTGGTTTCATGCGTCAAACATTAATTATTGAAAGTTTAAATTGCAAGTCCACATTTATTACCTTAAAATAACACACCCAATTGTCCCCAAAACATGTTTGAATTGCTTTTATGCTACTTTATTATTATAAATACCGGCTTTAATTTTGCGTAAAGCTAGACTAGAAATGTTAGAGTAAATTTTAGAACAAGAACAAACATTTTATCACAATTAGAACAGAAGATATAATAGTCTGAAATAGTGTAAAATTTACGGTTATTTTTACATTTTGTTATGGTTTGTTTCTAATTCAATTTACACTAAAACGGTCACAACCAACATGCATAACAAATTACAGAAATCAAAAGTAGAAAACCTGCAGAAAATGGATATCAAAGTTTTGTTTTGGTTTCATGCGTCAAACATTAATTATTGAAAGTTTAAATTGCATGTCCACATTTATAACCTTAAAATAACACACCCAATTGTCCCCAGAACACGAGAGCTAACAATTATCTCAATCATACATCATGAGTTCTGATCCAGTCTGCGCAATGTTTTTCTAATATGTGCTGTTTATGAATTGTCTTACTAGGGAATAGCTTTCTGAACAAAGACATATAAGTCTCTATCGATGCTGTTATTGATTCTTTACTAATTGGTTTACTGTGTGATATTTTGTTGTGTACTTTCTCAAATGCTTCTTTCAGTGAGTTGAATTGTTCTTGGGCAATAAAAGCTATGTTAGTTATATCTTGTTTGTCTGTAATTTTCAGTGTTTGTGTAATGATTGCTCTTGTAAGATCTTTATAAACTTTTTGTGTGAGATATCTGTGGCAGTGATTCCCTATAAATGCTCTGCTGTTATAAGCCTGTTGTATGATTTTGTGTTTGGCTAGTACCTTGTCCATGTGTGAGCAAACTGGACCAGACCTAGTACACAGATCTTGAAACTGAAGTTTGGCCAGCGCATCTTGTGCATTTTCAAGTCTAACTTTAAAATTATCTGTCTCCTCCTTATCTTCACAAAGTTCAATACCTACCTGAAAAATTCAATTTTAGCTCCTAATTCTTCTGCCTATTTCCAGTTCCTACTAAATCTCTTCAAGTTCTTAAAAGTACTAATGTTTGCATGTATCTCTTGCGAATTCTCAAATATCTTTGCGTCTATTGTATCAGCTACCTGTTCTAGAAGTCTGTGGTGTTTCAAAACAATGCCTAATAAAATATGAAGGTAAGGAGGAGCTACATTTTCAATTTCAATCTCTAACATTGGTTTGTGTAAACAATTATGGTAATGTGCCACTTGCCTTTTATTCCCTTTCCCATATTTCATATATCTATTGTAATCTCTTATCAACATGGCCAAACTTCTTGGTTTGCAAGTTGTATGCTCTCTGGATGTCTTTGATGAAAATGTTTGGTTTGTCTGGAGCTCAAGGAATATACCCATGTCTGTGGTGTCTCCAGCAAAACAAGGAAATAATCCACGAATAAGAAAACAACAACTTGTTTACCATCCCACTCTAAATATTTTAGTGACTTTATCTGAGCTTTCATGTCATTCATAAATATTTCTAAATTATCATATGTATCTCTGACTCTAGCCATTGATAAAAGGATGGTATTAGATTTAGAATTTGGTTTCTCTAAATTTACTACCTGCATTGTAACTTTGAATGAAAGAAGATATACAAACAGTTACTTAGAATTCGCTGGCAGCCGTCGTGTGCACAGGATTGTCTACCAAAGAACACCAATGGAACAGTCCTTATCTCACACACAATTAAAAAAAAAATTCATATTATAAATAGAAGATTAACAAGACTTGAAAGATAGATCAAATTATGTGGAAGTAATCTATCTATAGCTTTACATGTTTTCTGACGCTTATATACGTAGCTAAATATCATTATAAATGAATGAAAATGCAAAAACAGATGGTGCTTTACAAAAAGTTATTTTTTTTACTACCTTATTTAAGATTTGTGGGTATCAGGAATGCGTTTAAAGGGATTTAAATGCTATAAAATCTGGTGACAATATGCTTGTTCTTGTAATGCCACACTCACAAAACTGACTACCACACATTCTCGAGATATGAAACCAAAAAAAAAAAGTATGTGGAAATAATCTTTAGCTTCCCTTCGAGAAGTCTTTATAATTATAAACTCAAACGAATGGGCCGATTTTTAGATATTAAATTAATAAAAAGATTACTTATTTTATGAATTTCCTTAAATGATGACGCTGTTTTCAAAAGTCTGTAACTCCGTCAAAACTAATTTCAAACAAATAAAAATGCAATCAAAAATAGAACACAGAACAAAGTTATAGTACACAAAAGAATTTTAGCGCTGTGTTTATCCAGAACGAGTGTGTAATGATTTATATTTTACTGATTTTACTCACACATCAGCTGATTTTCCCCGCCAAAAACTAAAATAGTCTTTTACGGTGCACACAAAATTTTATACCCGGTGTCAGAATTCCTGTCACCGAAACTAAAAGAGCGCTCTGGTATAGGGCACAAACAGCCGTGAATAACGAACACTAGCAATGTTCCCAACTCTGTCTAATGTATTCAAATAATTATCTCCACAAAATCACAACAATATATATATAGTTGGCGAAGTGTAACACATTGATGAAAATCTCAGATAACCAAATGCCTTATCTTCTCGCAACTACATGTCCACTTGCATTCGACAATCCGAGTCAGCCATCATCACCAAAAACCTCCTCGCTCTCACTACTCTCTCTTCTTCACTGCCCAATCAGAACGCCCCTTGCGTTCAACCCTGACCTGCTGACCTCGCAGTTTCGTGTTGTTAAGTTAAGTTTATGAGAACACCTCTCACACCCGACTGACATTATGTACCCGCCCCCAGCGGAGCACCGCCAGTCCACAGCTGTGTTAATCACACTGTGACATCTACTCTCCCCCCCCCCCCCCCCCCCCCCACCCCCACCCCCCCCCCCCCCCCCCCCCCCCCCCCCCCCCCCCGACCCCCCCCCCCCCCCCCCTGGGGAAAAAAAAAAAAAGTTTTTTTTTTCTTCTTTTGGAAGGCGGCTGGGCGCACTCCAACCACCCAACATCCGGCTTTTTAGCCAAGTATACATTCATATCCTTCTTGTCTTCACATATCTTGCATACTCACTTAAACATCGTGTGGAGGAAAAAACCCAAGAAAAAAAAAACAATTATTCTACAAACGAATCAGAGTGTCAGCTACAACGTTGAGCTTACCCTCTAGGGGTAAAACAGTAAATTTGTACTGCTGCAGTAAGAGAGCCCAACGAGTTAATTTCGAGCTTGTCGATTTCGACGACTGTAAAAATGAGAGTGGTCGATGGTCTGTCTGTAATACAAAATGTGCACCTATCAAATACCGGGACAACTTTGAAACTGCCCACTCAATTGCCAAGCACTCCCTTTCAATCGTGGAGTACCTAGTCTCAGCCGGCAACAGCTTCCGACTCACATATATCACTGGATGTAAGGTACTCTGGTGGTCTTGCATTAAACAAGCTCCAATTCCTACAGAAGATGCGTCTGTCCGCAAAACAAAGGGTTTGCGTAAATCTGGCATCAGTAAGATGGGTTTCCTAGAGAACACCCTCTTGATTCTGGATAAGGCTATCTCGCAATCTTGTGTCCACACGACCCTATTTGGCATCCCCTTACTCGTTAGCGAGGTAAATGTAGCTGCAATGGAAGAGAACTGAGGGATGAACTTGTGATAAAATTTCACAAGTCTAATTAGACTTTTCACTTGCTTTTTTGTTTTAGGTGTCTGCAACTGTAAAATCTTTGTGACTGTCACATCTTCCGGTCTTTACTCGGCCGTGCCGTTAAATTATGTTGCCTTAGACACCACAATAGGGAAGATAACCCCATCATGTGATCCTCCTATGACCCATGAAACAAACATATATCGTCGATATATGTAATAATATCTGATCGATGTCCTAACAATCTTCTCATCATCCTCACAAATGTAGCGGGCGCGTTCACTAAGCCAAAGCACATGACATTGAACAGAAACAATCCTTTGGGGGTGCTAAATGCCGTTAGAGGTTTTGCAGCCTCCGCGAGGGGTACCTGCCAATAGCCTCTAGACAGATCTAGTTTGCTGAAATATGTAGCGTGGGTGAGTTGTGTTAACAGATCTTCCTGATTAGGTATTGGTTCAGCGTCAACGACGGTGATGCTGTTCAATCTCCAAAAGTCAATGCATATACGAAGAGAACCGTTCTTCTTGCGAACCACAACCATTGGAAAAGAATATGGTGAATCAGCTTTAGAAATAATCCCTAGTCGTTGCATGTCACCAATTTCTCTCTCGACAGCCGATTTGAAATGCGTGGGCAATGGATACGGTTTTACCCTAATAGGCTGATCACATGTCAGAGTGATATCATGACAATTCAGGTCTGTCCGTCCTGACAGATCTGTGAGGACATCCTTAAACTCCGCTAATATAATCTGTACTTCCGACTTTTGTTCTACTGTTAGGTCATCCCCGATTCGCACCATATTCCATGACTCCGAAGGAACCAGGGGTACGAGGGATAACTGGATATTCCCTTCACCTTTTTCATCTCCCGTGTCATCAACGACTGCCGTACATGCCACTGTTGCTTCAGTCTGTGCTGCCTTTGTGACTGCTTTCAATGACTCAGGTCGTTCTACATATGGCCTCAGCATATTCAAATGAAATACCTTCTCCTTATTTCGGACCGAAATTAGGTAATCGACATCTGTCATTTTTTAACCACCTTGAATGGTCCTTGCCACGTAATGCTCAAGCGATCCTCTTTAGCTGGTAAAAGTAGCCAAACTTCCTCACCTGGAACCAGGGATACTAGTTTGGAGTTCCGATTTGCGTACTTCCGATACCGTGCTAACGACCCCGCAAACAATCACGTGCCACCAAACAAGATTTTACAATGCGTTCTCTGAGGCTCACAACATACTCATAACTCGTAACTGAGGTGCTATTTGCACATTTTCCAGTTAATAAATCCTTCAATATGTGCATCGGCCCCCTTGGGTTTACCCATACAGTAATTCGAAAGGGGAAAATCATGCACTCTCTTGGGGAGCCTCCCTATAGGCAAACAGGACCGCTGGGAGTAACCTATCCCATTCTTGCGGAGATTCTGCGATCACTTTTGCCAGCATGTGTTTTAATGCACCGTTAAAACGCTCGGAAAGTCCGTTTGACTGAGGGTGATATGGACTCGTGAATGTTTGGGCAATACCCAACAGCCCAGTGATTTCTGACATCTCCTTCGAAATGAACTGACGGCCCGTATCCGATAATATTTCTTCCGGAAAACCAAACCTGCAAAACAACATCTGCAAAGCCTCTGCGACTGCTTGTGAAGTAATACTCTTCATCGGCACCGCCTCCGGCCACCTGGTGCACAAATCTACCATCGTTAAAATGAAACGATATCCCCTGTCTGAAGTGACCGAGAGGGGGCCTATAATATCAATCGCTACTTTCTGGAAAGGACGTACTGACAAGTCCGTAACCTGCACTGGAGCTTTGGGAGTTCTGCCTTTATGCCTCATCTGTTGGTATATCTTACAGGACCTACAATATAGTTTAATGTCCTTGCTAAACAAAGGCCAATAGAATTGTGACAGCACCCTCTGACGCGTTCGAGCCACACCCATATGTTCCGCGAAAGGGGAGTCATGTGCAACCTCTAACACTTTTGCTCTAAAACTACACGGTACCACCACTTGGCGCTGAGTTTGTACTCCCTTAGCGAAACACCTAGTGAGAACATTATTCTTGTGCTCGAACCAATGTCTGGCCAGCTTCGTGCACTTTACATCACCTCTCTCGGCAAAGTTGTAAAATTTACGCAATGATCCGTCTGACCGTTGGTGCTGGATAAAGTCCGACACCTGTGTATCCTGACTTCCATTGACCAATTCCGATGTCTTAGCTTCATGATGCGTCGCTTCTAATGCGTCATCTGCCTTTGACTGCGCCCTAGTAATCACCGCATTGGCCCTAAGCACACGATTGTCCCTCCATTTCCTAATGGCCATCTGAGTACATTCCTGCACACCTTGCACATTACCCACAATCAAATCCGCTATCGGTGCTTTGAGTACACAGGCCTGTACTCTACCAGATATGAAGGGTGTGTCCACCTCAATAATGGCAAGAGGGTAATACTCAATGTTACCCCCGAAAGTGACACATCTTGCTGTCTTACCTATCAAGCATGAGTCGTCAATGCAGGAGAAGAGAGACAAGGCAGAGTGTGACCACAGATAAGCATAGGCTTACCGTCTGGTTCAAATAATGGCCTACACCCTTCGCAATTCTCATTGTTAAAGGTTTCTAATATGCAAGCCGAATTCGCTCGTTCATAATTATTAGCACAGACCTTTGCCAAATGTCCTGTTCCATTACAAAGACTACAGTGTAGCTGAGTATTGCTATCCTTTTTCGGACTATTGTTTGGAGAGTGTCTGACTACTCGGTCTGACTCCTTTTTCTCAAAGGATTTGTTTCTTTGGTAAGGTGAGCTTTTGCGAAATCGTCTTTGTTCCTGCTCGTTTGGCGCATCTATCAGGATCTGATTCCGCGGGTACCTATCATTTTTGTCTCCAGTATATATGTATTGATTTCTATCAGATTGATAGTTAAATTTCTTCCTCGGTGATCTATGGTCCCGATAATTGTCATACCGTGCAGGAGATCTGTCTCCTCGAAAGTAGGGTCTATCATAATTAAATCTTCTGGGGCCAAATCTATCGGCACTCTTCGATCTATGTTGATTGTAAGGTTTTCTAGTAATCTTTCCTATACTCGCTGAGAAAGTCTCAGAGATACTCTCCCTGTGTATGACCTTTCCTGGATGCGCGGTGACGTATTGGTGTCCTAATTCTGACATCGTGCCGATGTTTTTGGGCTTGCGTTCCTGGAAAAACGCAATAAGCTGAGATGAACACGATGACACTACCTTGTCCCGTAACATAAGGTCGAAAAGCCCATCAAAGTCTTTAGTAATACCTTCCATCTCAATCCATCGATTTAATAGCTGAGTAATTTTCGCAAAGAAATCCTCAAAATCCTGATTGACGCTTGGTCTCACGTCTCGGAAACGAGCCCGATACCCTTCCGCCGTTAGACGACATTTTTTTAACAACCTCTCCTTGACTATGTCATAATTTGCTCTGTCGGCTAAAGGGATACTATACACAGTTTCTAACGCAGATCCTGAAAGCATGTTTCCCAGCAGAACAGGCCATTCCTCCTTCTTTACCTTCCAAGCCAAAACTACGCTTCAAAACGTTCCAAATACACGTCCATGCTGTCCAAATCTTGATTAAAATTGGGTAACCGTAGTCTATGGGGACGTGAGAATTCTTTCCCACCTGAATCCTGCTTCCTGGATTCATTATCTAGCTTCTTCAGATTTATTTCTCTGTCAGCTTCAATTTTCTTCATCTCTTTCTCTGCTTCTATCTTGAATTTGTCAGCTTCAATCTTCAATTTATCAGCTTCAATCTTCAATTTCTGGAATTCTCTCTCGTCACACAGTTCCATTCTATCGTTTTCCTGTTTTTCTTTCCATTTTTTTTCTGCCCATTCCTGTAGAGCAGGGCCTGTTAATGCTAGCTCTTTACCAACCTCAACAAATTCTAAGAGGCTAGCCATCGTAATGTAATGTAATTAAATTAAAATTTCTTAAAGCAGTACTCAGTGTACAAATATATATATATATATATATATATATATATATATATATATATATATATATATATATATATATATATATATATATATATATATATATATATATATATACATATATATGCTGAAGAACATTAAAAACGCACCACTATTATATATACTTTTGCCGAGAAGCTGGAAACAAAAGTGTGGGAATGGATTTTCCCCCGTGTTTGTCATGAGGTAGAGAGCGAATGGCTGCTGGAATGGAAAGTGCATGATTCAACCCACGGGTTTTTGTACAGACTACATGAAAACAATGAAAGTTACACGTGCAACACGATTCCCAACAGCTATGACCCTGAAAATGTGTACGCGTTGTGGCAGTATACTCGGTATAAAAAGGCCGTTGAGACAAAACACCCAGTACATGTGCTTGAAATGCCACGACTATCTAAAAACGACCGCCAACGAGCCATTGGTATGTTGGAGACCGGAATGAGCTCGCGGGCCATTGCCAGAAGGATGAATTGCCACCACATCACTATTGTACGTCTCAATGAACGTTACGGAACCACTGCCAGTGCCCGGGATAGACTTCGGAGTGGCCAACCACGAGTTACTACCCCTGCGCAAGATCGTCATATTGTGCTGAGTCACCTAATAAATCGTTCTCTCCCGGCAAGTCGAACAGCAAGAGCAATAGTGGGTAGACGTTGGCAAGTCTCTCGAATGACAGTCATACGACGACTCAGAGATACAGGCCTTACTGCAAGACGACCTTATGTTGGGCCAAACTTGACTCACAGACATCGTCAGCAACGCCTGCAATGGGCAGAGCAACATGTCAGATGGACTAGACTGCAGTGGAATGCTGTCCTATTCACAGACGAGAGCAGATTCAACATATCCGTTGCTGATGGACGTATACGGATTTGGCGACAGTGTGGAGAGCGTTTTGCAGATTGCTGTGTTCGTCAGCACAACCGATTTAGAGGTGGCAGTATTCACATTTGGGGAGGATTCAGTTTTGACCATCGCTTGCCTCTTCACGTCTTCCGTGGAAATGTTAATGCTGTGACATATCGAGATGAGGTTCTGGATGCATTGGTTGCTCCTGCGTTCACAAATTATCCAGACTTGCAGCTTCTCCAGCAGGATAACGCACACCGCATGCATTACACAGCAATATCTACAGCAGTAGAACATTGTGACGATTGATTGGCCTGCCCTATCACCAGACATGTCCCCCTATAGAACATCTGTGGGACGAGCTTGGACGCAGAGTCTACAGGCAAGGTTCTCCAGCTAATCTGCAACAGCTCGAAGCTGCTCTTACACGTGAATGGGACTTGATTCCCCGGAATTTCCTTCAGAGACCTGTGCGTTCCATGCGGAGCCGCTGCCAAGCTTGTTTGCAAGCACACGGTGGACATACCAGATACTGAGGATAGTGTGAAAGAATTTTTTTATTGGTTGCATTTTTGGTTTTGTCCCTTGCCTGCACAGAATGCAATGAATTTCATAACAATCAAATGTACAAATTAATGACCAGCATGGATTCATAAGAAAATGAATAAAGATTCCAAATATGTAAACTTGTAAACACTTATATTTACATTTCACACTCGGTTCCTGGATTATACAGGTGGTGCGTTTTTAATGTGCTTCAGTATATATATATATATACACACACACAAGTATATACGAGGGGCGTTCAGAAAGTAATGCACCACATCGTTTTTTTTTAGCTAATAATGAAGATAGAAGCATGAAACTTTGCACACTTCAAATATGGCATATGCCAATTGTGTGCACCAAATTGCATTGCAACCGGCCAAATAATACGGCTACCCTAAACCGTTGAAATGGAGCATGTTAGCAACTGGCGTTATAAACAGCGAATTGTGATAGAATTTCTCGTTGCAGAGAAGGAAACTGTTGTGAACATTCACAAGCGTCTATGTGATGTGTATGGAAGTTTTGTAGTCGACAGGAGTACAGTCAGTCGCTGGGTTCAGAGAATCAAAGAATCAGGAAGTGGAGATACGGAGCTCCTTGATCGGCCGCGCTGTGGACGTCCTGCCACAGCCACCAAAGCAGAAATGTTGAAATGCACTGAGGGCATTATTCTTACTGATAGGCGAATCACTACTCAACAATTGGCCTTACATCTGTCAGTCAGCATTGGTAGTGCAAACGCAGTTATAAAAACTCTCGGATTTTCTAAGGTTTGCGCAAGATGGGTTCCTCGAAGTCTCACAAATGACCACCGATTGCAAAGGATAGCAATTTCTTCTGAATTGTTGGAGCGTTTCAATGCTGATGGAGAGAACTTTTTGGCTAAGATCGTTACAGGTGACAAAACCTGGGCACATCATTTTGAACCTGAGACAAAAAGATAGTCAATGGAGTGGCATCATCCGCAATCAACACATAATGAAATTTAGTCTCTGCGCAAAACATAAGTATTGCCTGAACGTGAAGGTTCCATTACTGGTTTCGAAGAAAATATTTTTGTCAACAGTCATTGAATTGCAGATTCCGTTGCCTATAAAAATAGTAAAGATGAGAGAGGAACAAGTCAGAAGTCGAAAAATACAAAACGTGTGCTGCCAATCTGCACAATTAAGACATTACCTTGTAAGCAAATTGGAATGTCGTGTCGTGTATATTCGGGGGAGGGGGGGAAGGGGGGGGGGGGGGAATTGTTCTTCGTGAACTTTGCATAAACATTGATTTCACAAATTACTGTCATAAGATTTGTTAGAAGAAAAATATTATTCACTCGCTAACATGAAATACGCAGTAGTTTGAAGGAAGGCAGCTCAATGATTGGTCCCTGTTCCTATAACAGTGCGATTACGCGAGATCTACGTTCTAGATCAGTGGTATTCAAACTGGGGTACGCGTACCATTAGAGGTACGAGAAGATATCTAAGGTGGTACATGACAAAAATCTACCAATGCATTGTCGTGTGGTTTTCTTATTTTTCATTATTTTAACTCACCCCAGTTGAGTTGAAATATATTTTTTTTCAGAACCAGTGGTCCTAATTACGTCATACTCTCCCCTGGTCTCGTGGGTAGTGAGATCGGATGACTAGCCTTCTCGGATAAGGGCGAAACAATAGGAGGTCCCGTGTGCAAGTTGCGCAAGTTAAAAATCTCACGGCAGTTGGAAATCGTAAAGAGTAGGCTTATCAGGCCGCTGCCCTGGCAAAATAAAAAAATAAAATAAAATTAGGAAACCTACCCACCACAAAAATATTTATAGAATGTGTGATTCCTATACATTATTTACATACATTGGGATTCTCGCCGGTGCTACGGAGTTCGTGCACTGCGCTGAGATCCTCCTTGTGTGAACTAAGGGAGGAGATCGGAGCACTGATGGCGTTGTACGTGTGCAATGAAGATAGTCCTTAAAAAAAAACAATAAAAAACAATCATTATTTTAAGTAAATTACTGAGTACTGAAAACTTCTTTGAAAAGATAACCTGTTGAGGCAATTGAAATTTTATTTTATTAATTTATGTTTCCATCTTATTTCTCTTTTATTTTATTTTGAAGCAATAGTTCGGTTGTTCACTCTAATACGCGTCTTAATCCTGTCTTACTCAGTCCCCGCTTCTAACTCCCTGCCTCTCGTAATAAGTGTGTGACGTGGTGCGTGTGAGAGAGGTACGGCGAGAGCCAAGTTAAAGGCTTGTAGCGATGCAGCAGCTTGGCGGGATTATTTGGCGCAACAGCCGCAAAAGGCGCCACTAGTTTTTGTAATATATTGTGTTATGTCATTTTAATTTCTCAATGTCCACATATGCGTAAATTACTTTATTTAAAATTAATTTTGACTAGTATTATCATCATTCATTTGTTTCGTTGATTGTAGTTAACATTAGCAAATTAGTTTTGGATCAATTATGCGCCAGTAACCCATGATGTCATCAAACCTTGTGTGGCCTCCATACAAGTCAGACCGGAAAACATTTAGATTAGAGAGAACTTTAAACAATGGTTGGTCATCATCACATAGAAACAATAATTTTAGACTAGAGGATTCGTAGTTAGTTAGGTTAAAGATTATTTCAACAGTCCACTAGTCCCCAAGACCAATCATTTGAAGGTTTCCGGTCTTAACTCCAATGAGAAATACTTCCTCTGGCAAGCCATAGCACCAGACAAGTATAAAGACTGATGCATCTTAGTAACCAGTCAGAGAGCTTGAGACAGTAACTCAATGCTAGAGTCAAATCAACATAGGGCGTTCTTTAGTTTAGGTTTGGAGCAACCTGGCGCTACATCTACTACAGAACGAAAAAGCCCTTGACTCCTACGGTTTGGATAATAATATCCATCTATGAGATCCTCTACCACCCAGGACAGTTAAGTGACCCAGCACTAACCCCTGCAACGATTATATTTGTGGTTTCAAACGAAACTGAATAAAGTACACCTTTTATATAACTATTCGGATCTTTCAAGTAATCTGTTCTATTGAAGTTTCACTTGACTGTTGGAGTTGCCGATTATATTCAACCCTTCAAGATAAAATTTGGAACCATCAAGGCACTTACGAGCTCTACTAATTACCTGGGTTGTTCCTCCCTTCTGGAATTATTATCTCTGGTGATTAACCAGTATTTCCCAGAAGAAACACAATAAGAAAAGTCTTGGGATTATTTCCCTTATCTCAAGTAAAATACAGATTTACATCCCTTTCCACAAAATCCACTATCACGATCTACACTGTCACACTAGCCTTGACTTTTGGTTCCGTTCCTGTCTACACTCACCCGGCCACAATAACGTGATTTGGTGCCGTGACCTTTCACACACCAGAGATTGTCATTTTTGGTGTGGTACAGCTTATGAATGATGGATCCAAATATGCAACAGCAGTTTGAAAATCAAATACAATTGCTCCAACAACAAAATCTGATACAGCAGATACATGACATGCAACAACAGCCTGCGTTAAGTCAGCCATTGCCAGATAACGCTGAAGTTCCTAATAGTTCTCTACAAGCTATTGCTACCACCCTTAGCTTTGTTACACAGAGTACAAATCTGCACAACATCAATAACATTGTTAAGCCTTTTTGTGGCGATCCGTCCACTTTTCAGCAGTGGTTACGTGACATTGAAAAATTTTCTTCATTGATTCCATCAGCCACTGATGCCGATCGCAAACGTGTTGCCTTCTTATCATCTCAGTCACTTGTCACTGACTATCTACGTCGCTGTGCACAGTTATTTGCAGACGAGACCTTCGCCTCTCTACAGAAGGAGCTCATCCGCCGTTACTCTTCCGTTAAGGATCACCAACATGCTTGGACTTTGCTTCGCGGACTCCATCAGGACCGTCACGAGTCGGTTCCGTTTTTTGCCGATAGGTTGTTAAACCTGGCTGAAGATGCTTTAGTGGAACCTTCCTCTGCGTCTACTGATACGGAAAACCAACTTGTTGGCATTTTTATCGATGGTCTCCAGTCAGATGCGCTGAAACTTCATTTAATAAGGAAAGACCCACAGACAATCCTTGATGCCATTCAACTAGCAATAAATGAAGACAATGTGAAGAAACGGTTTGCAAATAGACTTGGGCGTGAACCTCGTGCACACGACCACACAGATGAAGAGCCAATGGACATCAGTCATTACCGTCAGTCTTGGCAGCAACCATCCATGTTACAGCCGTGCGATACTCCATTGCCGGGATCTTATCGCCAACATATTGTTCAGCGCACTCAACACCGACGTCACCCATCTGCTCTACAGGTTCAACAAGTGGCTCCAGTCATTTTCTACTTTTGTGGTTTGGCCGGACACACATCAAAATGTTGTGTGCAGAATCAACATAATCTTAACAGGACCTTGAACCACGCTAGATCACAACCTCAACACCCGGTGAATGATCAACGTCAGCCGCACCAGCTCTCATGGTTACCATCCAACCCCATGCAACCACTTCGTGTCCCTCCACGTTCATTCAACCGTGGACAGTTCCACCCCCAGCCTCTCATGGGCCAGGGAAACCATTCCGCCACCCGATAGATAGGATCGCGTCGTGTGGCTTTAACCCACCTCTTGTGGGCACTAGATCCTCTAACAAAACAAACACATTTCGTCACGTTCACAAGTCCTGTGAAAGTCCGAAAAATTTTTCTTCCTCTTCTACGGTCTCTCCGACTTCCATCTCTTATATCTCTCCTCCTTCGGTCACTCCTGATCCTTCTTCTTGTCTAATTGCCATTAATAAAAAGAATTATCGCGCTCTTGTGGATACTGGTGCTACTGTTAGTTTAATAAGAGAACAGTTATTTCGCCAGATCCGCAAACAAGTCCAATTCTTTCCTTCTTCCACTTCTTTAACTTCTGTCACTGGACAACCTTTGCGTTCTATTGGAACGGCTATCATTCGCCTCCAGATTGGATCTCAATCTCTTGCGCATCCTTTTATTGTTGCTCGTGAGATGACTAGGAATTTTATTCTTGGTCGTGACTTCTTTCTTCATCACAAAGTGCGCATTTACTTTGACTTGAAACAGATCCGTGTCAATGGTGAGTACATCCCTCTTCAGGATGATATCCACATTGCGTCTCTTGTTAGAGTTATTGCCCCTGTTACCTTAAAACCTCATTGTCTTACTATCGTTACTGGTTGGGTCAAACGATCTGACTATGTCTCTTCTGGCCATTCTGTCATGGTGGAACCATTGCATGATACTAATATCATTGGTGACCCCTGCATCAATGTTGTTGATGGCATTGTACAGATTTCCACTAAGCGCGATTTTCCCGTCAGGATATTAAATACTTCTGGAAAGCCTGTGAATATCAAACGCGGTACATTGATTGCTCACTTAGCATCACATTCCCTACCTCATCGTGCTTCTGTTCCTCCCTCCACAGTGTGTTATACACGCCCCTCCGCTACTCCTTCCCGTTTATTTACTTACCCTCCCTACTCAAACCCCACCACCATTGGTGCTGTTACTAATCCGCGTGTATCGTTTAGTAACTACCCTCCTCAGTGCCGTTCACTTTCCTCTCCTTCCTTTACAACCTTCCCATCTACTTCCAGTAATCGTACTTCTCCTCCTCTTTTCCTGCAACTTTCTCCTTCTCCCTCCTCTTCCTCGAATGTACCACCTAAACGCCTCTACACTGTTCCTCCTCCCGCTCTTCCGTCTGTCCGCCCCGTGCGAAAAGCTACCCTCCAGTATAACCATTCATCCTCTCCATCCATGTCTGAACTTTCATTTAGTCCTCCATCAGACAACATCGGATCTGCCCCCGTCTCCCTTAACACTCCTCCCGAACCGCTTACGCCTGTTCAGCCCCATAGTTATGATGCTTCCTCATCAGACTCTGATAGTCCTCCCAGTGATAACGTTTTACACAAACTCCGGTCTAGAGTAGTCCGTTGAGCTGCTGTTCCCTCCGCCTCCTCGGTGCCTTCTCCTTCTTCTCCCTCCCATATAGTTCATCGAACCAGACGTTATCGTTCCTGTTCCGCCTCTGAAGGTCCTATCCCTCCTCCTGATAGGAGAACAACAGAAGTGATTGCGTCATTTAAGGGCTGAGTTGCCCACTGTATACTTCCGGTGTTATCTTGTGTGTTTCGTACTGATAAATAGCCAGCAAAGCATCTTTTTTTGGGGATGCCTAGCTGGCCGTGGGGTCAGTGTGATTCGCTTGATAGCTAGGCGGAGTTGTCGTACGGAAGGTACGGGGTTCGAACCATGGGTAAGCCACTCACGTCTGTTGTTTTTCTGTTGTCCAAGTGTTCTACTTCTTTATTTCTTACGAGTGCCTGAAAACATACCTTTATGTTTGTCTAATATTAATTTACTGTTTACAGGCCTCGGGTTTCCCTTTATGTTTATACAATACCAGAAACCTACCCTCTGTTCTATACTAATGTCCTTAAGTCTTCTACTATTTACTGGACCCAGTATCAAGGTCTTTGTCTTGTTTGGACTGACACATACTGTTAATAGGAGAACAACAGAAGTGATTGCGTCATTTAAGGGCCGAGTTGCCCACTGTATACTTCCGGTGTTATCTTGTGTGTTTCGTACTGATAAATAGCCAGCAAAGCATCTTTTTTTGGGGATGCCTAGCTGGCCGTGGGGTCAGTGTGATTCGCTTGATAGCTAGGCGGAGTTGTCGTACGGAAGGTACGGGGTTCGAACCCTGGGTAAGCCACTCACGTCTGTTGTTTTTCTGTTGTCCAAGTGTTCTACTTCTTTATTTCTTACGAGTGCCTGAAAACATACCTTTATGTTTGTCTAATATTAATTTACTGTTTACAGGCCTCGGGTTTCCCTTCCTTATGTGTTATTTATCCGTATCCACGCCCGTGACGCGCGTTTAGCTGAATTACCATCAATTACTCCGGGCCCCTCTCATGCCCCCCATGATACAGCAACAACTCCTGTCGTTACTTCCTCCCCGCCTCCCCTGTACACCTCCCTGGTTATTGCTTCTTCCTACTGAACCTGATACTTCCCCGCCTCCCTCCCCCTGACCCCGCTCTTCCTCCCTCTGGTTATTTTCCTCCGCCTCCCTCCGACCTTGATACCGCCCCTAATTACGACTCTTCGGATGTTGAACCTACTCTTCCAACCTCTGATTATTTTCCTCCCCCTCCGTCAGACCTTGACAGTTCCCCCGATTCTGCTTCTTCTGATACTGAACCTGATCTTCCTCCTCCCCCAGCTCGTTTTCCTTCTAAACGTCGTCATTCGACATCATCTGGCGATTCTGCTCCCCTTCCTAAGTACCTTCTCCAGCAGGCCACCCATGTGCGTCCCCGTATTCGTCACTCCCGTGGCTCTATTCATTCTCCTCACCGTAGTCCCTCTCCTCCGCCTCCACCCCCGCCTGTCACACCTCCGTCCCGTAGATTACGCATTCCCTGCAGTTGTCCTCCTGCCATTCCGCAGCCTCCACCCCGAAACTCCCGTCATGTTCCGTCCACTCCTGTTGTCCATGCCATTGTTCCTA
Organism: Oreohelix idahoensis; assembly: GCA_024509875.1. Taxonomy (NCBI): domain Eukaryota; kingdom Metazoa; phylum Mollusca; class Gastropoda; order Stylommatophora; family Oreohelicidae; genus Oreohelix; species Oreohelix idahoensis. Next base: position 204,000 of record JAMPIV010016434.1, read on the forward strand.
CCTCCCAACCTATACAGTACGATCCTCGCCTGTCATCCCAAGCCATTGCAGGATTAGAAGCAATGAACATTTTTGCAAAGATGCTTAAAAATTGAACCTTACATACTTCAAGATGCCAGCTCCTGTCATGTTGACATTTCCTACCCTGATGTAGTTTCAAGCATGATGTAAAACCTGTTTCTCGTATATTACGAAGCAAGTCTCTTGCACTGTGCTCTCACTGCTGAGTTGGTTGGTCCTGATGCTACATTGGAAGACCAACCGTTGCGCATTACTGAACATCTCGATTGTGGACTTTATTAATTTGCAAGTTATGCTATGAAGTCCAAAAATCGCTATTTATGGAGAACTAACACATTTCCGTCCGCAAGGAAAACATTGACGAATCTACCAGTACATGAACAGTTACCCTTGCGGCCTCCTTTTACACATTGATGATGGAGATATCCCGACTCAAAAGAACTGTGTAGTCCTCATATATTGCTAATGTATTTCCTTACACACGCGTAGTGTCATGAAGTCACTTTAGTTTTGACTGATTTAATATTTGACTAGCTTTTATCTCCCTTTGTTTTTTTTGCCCTATGCTTTTGATCATCTTTTATGTCCCTTTGTTTTTCTTTGCTATAAGATTTTGCTCAGATTTGAGTGTGCTGTTCGTCCTGTTGTACCTAATAAAAGTGTTTAACTAAAGTACATTTTCACCTGTCACTAATGTTGGCATCATCCATGACTTATTATGATAATGACTCCATTTTGCGTTATGATTGTTTGAAGTTTCAGTTATTGTTCCTCTAACACATGTGATTAACTATTTGCCATTTCTCCATTGAGTACCTTCGTCCGTTGATTACCAAGTTTCCAATCCTTGCATTATTTCCGGTTATTGTTATACCGGTGTAGTCATTATTTTTATTATGAGACTTACCAATTTTGCCCATACCTTGCCACCAAGTTTTGTGGTTCCATTTCCATTTTGTTCCATTAATTTTATTTCATCACCCACTTCAGTTGAAGTGTAGGGTGACAGACAGTTGGTACATCCGCCATTTTGGGCGTCCGCCATATTTTATGGGCACCCGCCATTTTTGTTCCCAGTTTTCCTTTGCGACGTTAACTCGCTTGTCATGTTGTATTATGTTTTATAATGTATTTGAGAGATAATTGATAACTATCAACTGTGGTAAGTTGGGATTATATAAATATTTATAGGGGACTTAGTGTACTGACTGAGATCAGCTGTGAAGGTATCTGTATCTAATAAGTGTAGTGTGTTACAGATGACCTTACTTTGCTACCACATTTAGACCTCAATCAGACTTATTCTGGGCTATTGTGATGACTACGTTGAATGTCTAGGGTTATGATAATGATGAAGTGTAAGTTCACAACAACAACAGACAGATAAATACTTTATTTAAGATTCACAACACTTTACAACACTATGACAAGCACATATATATAGCACTCTAGAAGACTAGCTTAAGTAAGTCAAGTGTTAAATTTTAAATTATGTATTAGTTTCTTTCGAGAATAGATATCCTGATCCAACTACAGAGTGAATCAGGAATCACAATCAAATGTGAACACAATGTTATGTACAAAATTTATACAAGGATCTTTGTCCTGACATAGAATATTATTACAATATGTGTGTAGTGTTGTGCTCTAGTATTAAGAGGTAATACTGGCTTTTGAAGCTATGTTGTTGTTTGTCATCACGACTTCATGTGTTTGTTAATGGTGGAAATAATCTTGAAGGGATCACAGTTCTTTTTATTTGTAAAACAATAACTGTCCCTCTTGCTTTAGTATTACAGTCAATTTTATGGTGGGTTAAACAAGGGTGAGCTGCTCTGGCTGACACAATCTTATCTCATGTGTCTGCGGCAGGAAAACTGTCTCCTCTGCTCGCTTGCTTCTCAGTTATCTGGAAATGCACCACTGTTCAATATCTTGGACAAGGAGTCTGCTGCCAGCCCTCTGGATCCAGCAAAACTCAGACCAGGTGCTGCTCTAATACTTCAGTACCACGGTCCCTGAAATAAGAAGGTTGTACCTCCTTCTTCAGAACTAATATATAATATCTATTTCCACACTGAGTACAGGACATTACAAACACAGAGTTCAGTGCTGTATGCCAACTACTAGCTTCTCATGTGACAATATACCAGTATTCCTCTCCCAGATGGTTACAACGCCTCTGCAATTCCAGCTGTACTTCCTTCTATACAATAAGATAGGTGTCATGTTACTAAATGGCAATCCCATATATGCCAATGCAGTTATACTCCTCTCTGACAAGCTTTTACATGGTGGAGCAATATCTAGGCTTTGCCTTCTGTTTGCTACTGAACCACACACATACAGACACAATTTAACAATGCATATTCAATTTTCATATAATATATATACATATATATGTAGGAAATATGTCTGGCCTTACCACAATTCAAGGAAATATACACAAGTACGTTGACTGGCGATGAATTCTGGCACAATTTCGATCCGCCTTATCCCAGGCTTTTATTTAGAAAAATATTAGCTTGCTCTCAACGCACTGGCTTCTCATAAAGTTTATTTTCAAAACTGGCCCTGAACTGACGCTTCTATTTGACTATATCGTACGCTCTAACCAATGAGACCATGTTTACAAGAGCCTTTGAAAAAACTTTACCCATCCTACCGTAACCATTAACAACCAACTAGTATTTGCAGTCCGACTAATCAGGTTTCGCCTTACATACTTCTACAGCCAATCAAATCGTATCTAACTTGTTGGCCCCTTTTCCCCTAAAGCAGTGTTGTTCAAACAGCCATTATGAGCAAAAATGATCTGATGCTATCAGACAACCTCACTATAGTATTTTGGCTATAATTTATTAAGTACTAGATCATTTGCGTAACACATAACATATTCTTTATCAGCAAGTCGTAAGGTACAAGAATATATAAGTTTAATGGGGTTAAGTGGCTTCGTTCAAAATATGTATTATTCTAGGATAGTCGTGTATTTGTTTTTATTTTTCGAACCGCCACCTGTCCTGCCTTTTCGACTGTTCTGTCAGTATAAAGTCAGGATTTCAGACGTAAAACAGTATTGTGTCATGTTTCCTAATAAGCCTCAAACATGTTTTCAAAAACCTAACCTCGTATAGTTAGTGTTTTTTATTTACTGTTTATTTGAAAAAATCAGGTCTTTATGCCTTTCGCGTTCACTTTTTAATCGCGAGACGACGTGGTGGCATTGTATGCGTTCCTCCGTGCATCTCTCTCTCTCTCTTCTAAGCCCGTCTGTCTTTTAAGTTAACGCAGTGTATATAATGACATTAATGTAATATTATATCTAGGTCATTAAGCAGTGTGCCTATCAAGGTTTTCTAAGAAACACAGTACCAGTTTTATTTTTAGACACGCGTGTAGTTTATGCAGACGAAGTAGAAAAAGGGGATCTCGGGTTCAGTCATTATGGCGTTCTACAACGCAGGCGTACACTATTGGAAAAGCACTGGTCTGTCACCATTCTTCTTTCTTTCTATTAAATTACTTCGTTAGGCTTTACATTTATGTTCTAATTTATATATGGGTATTAAGAATTTCACGACATCAACCCATAAAAGCGGTTTGCTAGTTGGTTGATGATTGCCCATTATTATTGCTAATGGTTCCTACCATGTAATCCCCTGTCATTACATGTGTACCTTAACTATGTCCATCAGCCCCTACTTATGTCCCTTGACTATGTCCATCAGCCCCTACTTATGTCCCTTGACTATGTCCATCAGCCCCTACTTATGTCCCTTGACTATGTCCATCAGCCTCTACTTATGTCCCTTGATTATGTCCATCAGCCCCTACTTATGTCCCTTGACTATGTCCATCAGCCCCTACTTATGTCCCTTGATTATGTCCATCAGTCCCTACTTAAGTACCTTGACTATGTCCATCAGTCCCCACCACTTACAATTACTTCTTGAAATGTTAATAGAATTGATTCATCCATCATTCCCATATATTGATTGTTGTATTCCATCCGACACGATTTCTGGTGGGATACATGAACCAAGATATTTTTAGGGATTAGTCAATTTTTTTTTTAGGGACTAAAGTGTCTCCCTACGGGATACACTTTGGCGGCCCCCGGGCGTATGTAACAGGGTAGACTATTAAGTAGCTACAACTGTTAGCCTTATAGTAAAGTATTTTATGAATGACTAGTTAGATAAATAAACCACTAGTCAAGAATCAATGACATCATCAGTCATGACACACATGAACCCATGATGTCATCAAACCTTGTGTGGCCTCCATACAAGTCAGACCGGAAAACATTTAGATTAGAGAGAACTTTAAACAATGGTTGGTCATCATCACATAGAAACAATAATTTTAGACTAGAGGATTCGTAGTTAGTTAGGTTAAAGATTATTTCAACAGTCCACTAGTCCCCAAGACCAATCATTTGAAGGTTTCCGGTCTTAACTCCAATGAGAAATACTTCCTCTGGCAAGCCATAGCACCAGACAAGTATAAAGACTGATGCATCTTAGTAACCAGTCAGAGAGCTTGAGACAGTAACTCAATGCTAGAGTCAAATCAACATAGGGCGTTCTTTAGTTTAGGTTTGGAGCAACCTGGCGCTACATCTACTAGAGAACGAAAAAGCCCTTGACTCCTACGGTTTGGATAATAATATCCATCTATGAGATCCTCTACCACCCAGGACAGTTAAGTGACCCAGCACTAACCCCTGCAACGATTATATTTGTGGTTCACTCCACAGGACGTACGTTCGATTTAGTTATAATTGAAGTCTCGAATCGAATTTTCATTTCGTTAGGATTTCCACAGAGATAACAAAACGACTACAGTATATGAAAAACTCCGTAAGCCTTTCGCCTTGGAGGCTAAAGCTGGCAGTTTTGCTTTCCCCCACCTTTTTTTTTTTTTTTTATTCCTCGCATGAGGTTGCATATTTTTTCCTCGCATGAGGTTGCATTTGCCCCACCCATACCCAGCCCTGGTCAAGACCACATGTCCCAACACAAGAAGATCCAATGACAACATGTGTCATTGTAGTGATCCTCTGTGTTCTCACATTAGGTACCTCATGACATGAATGTCACTACTGTTTCCCGTGTGTAGACACATGATCCCAGCCAAAAGCCAGGATACTAGGCATTGGGTTGTACAGTGTAAATTTCACTGCTTTCCCCCACCAGAAATTCTTATCGAACTGCCACATCATCATTTTCCTCAAACGAAACTGAATAAAGTACACCTTTTATATAACTATTCGGATCTTTCAAGTAATCTGTTCTATTGAAGTTTCACTTGACTGTTGGAGTTGCCGATTATATTCAACCCTTCAAGATAAACTTTGGAACCATCAAGGCACTTACGAGCTCTACTAATTACCTGGGTTGTTCCTCCCTTCTGGAATTATTATCTCTGGTGATTAACCAGTATTTTCCAGAAGAAACGCAATAAGAAAAGTCTTGGGATTATTTCCCTTATCTCAAGTAAAATACAGATTTACATCCCTTTCCACAAAATCCACTATCACGATCTACACTGTCACACTAGCCTTGACTTTTGGTGCCGTTCCCGTCTACACTCACCCGGCCACAATCTCCAGGATTGGCACCTGGAATGTTCGCACTCTGTGTGAACAAGGGAAAACGGCACAGGTAGCAGCAGAAATGATAAATTACAAGATTGATATCCTGGGTCTCTGCGAGACACGGTGGAAAGGCATAGAGAAGAGGAGATTGATCACAGGAGATATGGTGTTGTCCTCAGGACATGAGGAGGAAAGAGCCCACCACAATGAAGGTGTGGCTCTAATGCTGTCCAAGGAAGCACAGAAAGCACTTATAGAATGGGAAGCAACGGGACCCCGAATTATAACAGCAAGGTTTAAATCAGTCAAAAAGAAAGTAAATATAAACATCATCCAGTGTTATGCACCAACAAACGATAAAGACGAACCTGTGAAAGAAGACTTTTACACCAGACTACAAAATGTCTTGGACAATAAGAAAAGAAAGGACATCACAATTTTGATGGGGGACCTAAATGCGAAAATAGGAACAGACAACACTGGCTTTGAAGAAATCATAGGAAAGCATGGATTAGTTATTATGAACGAGAATGGGGAACTATTAGCAAACTTCTGTGCTTCAAATCAACTAGCTATAGGAGGAAACATATTTCCACATAAAAGAATACATAAAGCAACATGGATATAACCAGACCACAGAACTGAGAATCAGACTGATCACATATGCATAAGTAAGACGTTTAGGTCATCATTGGATGATGTGAAAGTATTTAGAGGAGCAGATGTTGTATCAGACCACCATCTTCGGTTGGGTAAATGTGGTGAAGTGGCTCTTGACAACACTGTGACACTCACATACATATAACACTCTATGAGAATATCTTAAGGAGTCACTGATAACTTTTCAAATAACAATATGTATTCATGGTTATCATAAAGGTATATGTGTCCTGATTCAAATACAAAGGAACCAGGAATCACAATCAATTTTAATTACAAGTATATGTACAGACTTTATCAATATGAATATTGTAGTGACATATATTATTAAAATATCCTATGTGTGTCAGTTGTGTAGTGGTAATATGAGGTAATACTGGTTTTGTTTTGTTCAAGCTCTGTTGGTATTTGTCATCATGACTTCAATAGTTTGTCTTTTGGGACTAGTATTGGAGATGTTTTCAGTTGCTGATATTAAGACAATTAAATTCCCCTCTGAATGTTATTTTTACAAAGTCCTTTCAAGATGAGGGGACATAATGTTGAGCTCAGCTGGCCAAATCAGCTTATCTTGAGTGATGGCGGCAGGAAAGGACTCCTCTGCTCGAATTCTCCTCTGGGCTCTGGAGACACCTCACTGATAGCTAAATGGACCAAGGAGTATGCTGTCCGACTCTGGATTCAGCAAAGCTCTGACCAGGTGCTGCTCAGTACCATCAAGACCACGGTCCCTGTAAACAAGAAGGATGTACCTTCTACTTCATAACTAATTGATACTCTAGTTCTACACGGAGCACAATACAACACAAACATTGAGTTCAGAGCGTTAGGCCAACTGTCAGCTTCATCTGAAATACTTTATACCAGTATTTACCTCCTTAATGGTTACCACGCCTCTGCACTTCCAGCATTATTTCTGTCTAATCAATCATCCAGGTGTCAGTGTACTATTTGGCCATTCCATGCCGTTTTACTTCCCTCCGACACCCTCTGTTCAGGCTGGAGCATTATAGGCTTTATCTCTTGTTTGCCACTGAACTACACATATATATACAGGCATAAATTAACAATTTACATTCAATTTTCATTAAAAGATACTGAATGGTTCAAGCTTACCACAATTTCATGGAAATAAACACAGATACGTTGATTAGCAATGAATTCTGGCACAATTACTGGCACAAATTCCCATCTGCTTATGTTCCAGGCTTTTATTTTAGCAAAAATGTGAGCTGGCTTCAACGCACTGTCGCTTTATCAAGCTTATTTGCACTAGTGGTCTCGAACTAACGCTCCTAAGTGAGTATATCAGCGAGTCTAGCCAATGAGGCCACGTTTCGACAAGTGTTTGAAAAAATGTTACCTTTTCACGTCTCCCCTAACAACGAAAGATAGTATTTATAGTCCGACCAATCGTGGTTAGTCTTTCATTTGTTGCGCTCCAATCAATTTGGAGTTTACATGGTAGGCTAATTCTGTAACGTACGATTTTTTTCAAACACGTTATAAAAAAATTTTATGAGCAGAAATGATTTTGTGTTGTCAGGCATCCCCACTATTTTATTTTGGTTATAATTTATTAATTCCTGGACTATTTGCGTAACGTTTTACATATTCTTTGTCAGCAAGCACTAAGGAACCCAAATATCCAAATTTAAAAGAGCTACGTGGCTGCGTTCAAAATATGTATTTTCTACCTCCTGTTTCGAAGATGTGCTGTCTGGGAAGGGTAGTGTATTTTATCACTGTCCGTCTGAAAAAAAATTAGTGCATGTAGTCTTACACGCGTGATGGCAGCATTTGTGTATCGCGCGACGCGTGTTGCCTGCGTTCCTGATTTTCAGCCCTCCCTCTCTCTTTATCCTTTTGTCCATCTGTTTGTTCGTTTTGGTAACGCAGTGTAGAAAAAGACATGAATGGAATTTAAAATTTAGGTCAACTTGCATATTTCAAGGTTTTTCTTAGAAAGGCAGCACATTTTATTGTGTGTTTGGGAAACGCGTGTATGTTGCAGAAGGCCTATATTTAACGTGGAAACGTTACAATTTGCAGACGAAGCATAAAACAAAGGGGATTTCGAGTACTGTCATTGTGACAGCACTGTTCTTTACCATTCTTCTTCCTTTATTTATTATATGTATTTATTAGGCTTTATATTTACTTGATAATTTATATATGTGGATTAGAATATTCCACGACACCTCCCCTCTTAAAACAGACATTATATGTCAGTCCTTTATTCTATATTCACATAGAGAAATTTATTATTAGTTCTGGGGTTTACGGTGATTCTCATCACACGGATGGCGGCTTAAAAAAACCGCTCCCAAATTGGTTTTTCCAGATATATACTCAATGCTAAAATTATATGGAGCCAAAAGTAAAGACCATCGGAGTAACCTGGAGTTCTCATGCCTAGCCTGTGCTAGAAACGATAAAGGTTTGTGGTCTGTTTGCAACTTAAATGCCTTCCCATATAGATAAATATTGAATTTCCTTATTGCCCATATTACTGCAAGACATTCTTTTTCGCTAGTTGAGTAGTTGATTTCAGCTTTATTCAACTTTCTGCTAGCATATGCCACTGGGCTTAATTCCCCATCCAATGCATCTGATTTCTGTAGTAGAGTTGCACCTAACCCAATATTACTTGCATCCGTCCTTACAATGAATTCTTGACTTAAGTCAGGTAATTTCAAAATGGGTTTACTTGTGAGCTTTTCCTTCAATTCTTGGTAAGTCATTTCACATTGTGGTGTCCATGTAATGCGATCTGGATGTCCTTTACGTGTCAATTCAGTTAACGGTGCACATATGGAATTAAAGTTTTTGATATACTTCTGGTAGAAACCACATAATGAGACAAAGGATCTCACGTCCTTCTTGGTTTGTGGTCTCGGGGCTTTCTGTAGTTTCTCTAAATTCTTTGGGTCAGGGGTCATGTTTCCCTGATAAACTGTGTGTCCCAAAAATTCCAATTCTTTACATCCAACGCAACATTTAGTTGGTCGGGCTGTTAAATTTGCCTCCCTAAGTCGATTAAACAGCATGTTCAGAGAGTCAATGTGTTCCTCAAATGTTTCTGTTGCTATAAGGATATCATCCATAAAATTTGTTATACAGGGATTATTCAGAGGATCCAATAATTTTCTCATCATTCTAGAGAAGACACTAGGCGCATTCTTCAATCCAAATGGCAATCTATTAAACTCATAGTGTCCTTCTGAGGTACTAAAGGCTAGGTATGGTCTAACCTCAGGCTTTACTGGAATCTGATAGTATCCTTTACTCAGATCCACTTTTGAGAAATATTTAGCTTTATTTAGTCTGGCAAAGAGCTGATTTGTATCCGGCAATGGATCCACCTGTCCTTCTGTAATAGCATTCAGTCTCCTGTAATCTATACAGAGTCTATGTTCTCCAGAGGGCTTCCTTAAGAGTACAACACCGGAACTATACGAAGACTCACTGTGCGAAATAATTCCTTCCTTCAACGGATAGTCTATCTCTTCCTTCAAAGCTTTCTCCTTAGCAAACGGAATCGAATATGGTTTCATACAGACAGGTGTGGAGTCTATTAGTTTCATATCATATTCCAATAGGTTTGTATGCCCTGGTCGGTCTGTTAACACCTCTGCATGATTATTTAGAACCTGTTGCACTCTCTCTTTCTGAGTTTTCGTTAAATGTGTACTGATTTTCACCTGTGCTGCTGTCTCACAGGGGTGTAATGGATATTCAAATGATGAAAGTGGTTCCTTTTTCATCTCCATGGCGATGGACAAGGTCAACAAGTGTGTCTCTTCCTGATGTTCTCTTTCCAAATATTTCTTCAGGAGATTCACATGATAGATTTTTTCTTTCCCCTTCTTATCTATCTTATAATTTGTTCTAGATACCTTCTCTAAAACTGTATATGGACCCTGCCATCCAATTTGTAACTTATTCTGACTCCCGGGCAAAAGAAGCAGTACCTTCTCTCCCACAGCCAAATTTCTGTCTTTCGCCTTCCTGTTATAATAGGCAGCATGTTTCTTCCTGGCTTGTTTCAAATTTTCATTGGCAAGTTTCCAGCCAGTTTTTAACCGAGTGGTCAGCTCATTCACATATTGGTATGAAGATGTAATGTTTTCCTCTGCCTTTTCATCAGTCCACGTTCTTAACATAGCTACATGTGGACCTTTAATTGTGTGGACCTATTTGTCCATGCACCGGTATGGTCTCTTCCACTCGAAGCTTTATAGTGATGATTTTTCCCCCAGAATTATCATTCACAAAACGACCGCTACCAATTTTTCTTTTGGGGCTGTCTCCCCTCTTAAAATTCTTGATGAGAGATTTCCTCCCTACATCCTCTTCCTCCAGTTTGTTTAAGTCCGATTGAGGGATTTTCGGCTTATCCTGGGGTAAGACATCTTTTTGCACTCTCCGCATAGTGGCCATTGTAAAACAGTTAAGTGAAGCTTGTCCGTGAAAAGGGGCTTCCCATTCCATTTGGTCCACTTTATCAAATTTATATCTCTTTTTATTATCAGGCCTAATTTTCCCCGGGGCGTGTCCAGGTCCTGATCCATGTTCCCACTTGTGGGTGTTCCCTCATGTGCTATGCTACACCTTTCTACAAAATTCTCAATGTCCCATCTTGCTTTGGGCCAATAATAATTGTGAGCCACCTTTTGAATGATGGTACCTATTTTCTCATGGTCCCCATCTGGTTTCACATGTAGGCTCCTTATTAAGTCTGCCCTATATCTTTTAGGAAGTACCAGCTGTCCGTGACCTTTGGATCTAGCTCCAGTCTTCCTATACATCAACTTGTTTTTCATGTAAAAATCTCCCTTGCCTGGAGTTGTATGACAAGTTGACAATTTTCTGAAACAAGGCTTGAGTGTTTTATCCCCAGCCTGTGCCTTCCTCATCTCTTCTGGAGTGGTATCTAACATAATATCCTCCTCCTGTCTTGAGGTCGACCTGACCTGAAGGGGTGCCATATACACAGGTTTCCTTCTGCAACGGTCAGTGTCATGATTGTTCATCTTACAATCTTTACACCACCTTTTTCCTTGGTTGAAAGATTTTCTTTCATTATATTTCCTTTCATCGAATTGTGGGAATTTATTTTTATTTTCATACCGTGGCCTATCAAATTGGTGCTTACCTTTATTTTGATCCTTAGGATCAAATTTATTAAAGTTCTGTGGTGCCCTAAAGTTATCCACTTGTTTCTTTTTATTACCTGTTACCTGCTGCTTGAGCTGCTTGATACCTTTCAGCAACATTTAGCAACTCACCCAGCCTCTCTGCACCTTGTTCCATGAGAAACTTTCTCAGGTCTGGAGCCATGGACTCTCTTAATTGCTCTATAAGGACCATTTCCTTAAGATCTTGGGTTTTCCCCAGAGAAGTCCATTTCTCCAAGTATGTCTCTATTCGTGCAGAGAACTGGTGATAGGTTTCACCTGACAGTAGTTTAGCATTCCTAAATTTTTTCCTATAAAATTCTGCATTCTTTTCATACCTTAACAAAAGAGCCTGCTTTAGCATGTCATAATTTTCCTGATCACCTCTGCTCATTTTTGCAAAAACCTCATAAGCTGCCCCACGAAGTCCCTGAGATAACTTTAAGCTCCACCTTTCTCTCTCTAACCCATACGTGGTAGCTAATAGTTCATACCTATTTAGGTAGCTCTCAATATCATCGTCTTTCTCAACAAAATGATCTAAATGAAAATTCATAGCTGAGGTTGAGGCTCCTTGGCTAGCAGTGGCATCAGAGGCAAAGGGACTGGCACCATTTTCAGGAGCATGGCCCTGAAACTCAAACTCCCTTAGTCGTAACTCATGTTCCCTTTGTAATCTCTTCTCCTCCTTTTCTGCTTCCCTTTCTGCAGCTAATTTCTTCTCTTCCCTTTCTGCAGCTTGTCTTTCTGCAGCTAATCTTTTGTCTTCTCTTTCTGCTTCCAATCTTCTTAATCCTCTTTGTCAGCCTCAATCTGCAACCTCTTAGTCTCAGCCTCAGCTTCAAATTGCAACCTCTTAGTCTCAGCCTCTAACTTTCTTTCGGCCTCTTTTTCTAATCTTCTTTCTTCGCGTTCAATAAATTTGTCACATTCCGTAGTGACATAGGCAACCATAACTTGCCCATCTAATCCTAACTCTTTTGCAGTCTGTACAGCAGCAGATCGAAACTTGGCCAGGTCCGCCATTGTCTATCAGGTAAATTTCTACAATGTCTAACCAACAATTCAAATTCTAAATATATATAATGGACAACACAGGCACCGTGAGCTCAACCTTATTTAATTCCACCCAAGGATACCTTTTAATTCTTATATTCCCTGAAGTGAATTACCCCCAATATTTTTAATAGGGAAAGATTCAAAATCCCAAGAGCGAGACCCCAATATATGTGGTGAAGTGGGATGTTATAAATATTTATAGGGGACTTAGGGTACTGACTGAGATCAGCTGTGAAGGTATCTATATCTATTAAGAGTAGTGTATTATAGATAACCTTACTTGCTACCACATATCTCTATATCTCAGTCAGAATTATTCTGGAATAGTGTGATGACTACGTTATGTGTCTAGGGTATGTGTATGATGAAGTGTAAGTCACAACAACAGACAGATAAACAATTTAATTTAATCCACTACTCTTGACAACACTGTGACACTCACATACATATAACACTCTATGAGAATATCTTAAGGAGTCACTGATAACTTTTCAAATAACAATATGTATTCATGGTTATCATAAAGGTATATGTGTCCTGATTCAAATACAAAGGAACCAGGAATCACAATCAATTTTAATTACAAGTATATGTACAGACTTTATCAATATGAATATTGTAGTGACATATATTATTAAAATATCCTATGTGTGTCAGTTGTGTAGTGGTAATATGAGGTAATACTGGTTTTGTTTTGTTCAAGCTCTGTTGGTATTTGTCATCATGACTTCAATAGTTTGTCTTTTGGGACTAGTATTGGAGATGTTTTCAGTTCCTGATATTAAGACAATTAAATTCCCCTCTGAATGTTATTTTTACAAAGTCCTTTCAAGATGAGGGGACATAATGTTGAGCTCAGCTGGCCAAATCAGCTTATCTTGAGTGATGGCGGCAGGAAAGGACTCCTCTGCTCGAATTCTCCTCTGGGCTCTGGAGACACCTCACTGATAGCTAAATGGACCAAGGAGTATGCTGTCCGACTCTGGATTCAGCAAAGCTCTGACCAGGTGCTGCTCAGTACCATCAAGACCACGGTCCCTGTAAACAAGAAGGATGTACCTTCTACTTCATAACTAATTGATACTCTAGTTCTACACGGAGCACAATACAACACAAACATTGAGTTCAGAGCGTTAGGCCAACTGTCAGCTTCATCTGAAATACTTTATACCAGTATTTACCTCCTTAATGGTTACCACGCCTCTGCACTTCCAGCATTATTTCTGTCTAATCAATCATCCAGGTGTCAGTGTACTATTTGGCCATTCCATGCCGTTTTACTTCCCTCCGACACCCTCTGTTCAGGCTGGAGCATTATAGGCTTTATCTCTTGTTTGCCACTGAACTACACATATATATACAGGCATAAATTAACAATTTACATTCAATTTTCATTAAAAGATACTGAATGGTTCAAGCTTACCACAATTTCATGGAAATAAACACAGATACGTTGATTAGCAATGAATTCTGGCACAATTACTGGCACAAATTCCCATCTGCTTATGTTCCAGGCTTTTATTTTAGCAAAAATGTGAGCTGGCTTCAACGCACTGTCGCTTTATCAAGCTTATTTGCACTAGTGGTCTCGAACTAACGCTCCTAAGTGAGTATATCAGCGAGTCTAGCCAATGAGGCCACGTTTCGACAAGTGTTTGAAAAAATGTTACCTTTTCACGTCTCCCCTAACAACGAAAGATAGTATTTATAGTCCGACCAATCGTGGTTAGTCTTTCATTTGTTGCGCTCCAATCAATTTGGAGTTTACATGGTAGGCTAATTCTGTAACGTACGATTTTTTTCAAACACGTTATAAAAAAATTTTATGAGCAGAAATGATTTTATGTTGTCAGGCATCCCCACTATTTTATTTTGGTTATAATTTATTAATTCCTGAACTATTTGCGTAACGTTTTACATATTCTTTGTCAGCAAGCACTAAGGAACCCAAATATCCAAATTTAAAAGAGCTACGTGGCTGCGTTCAAAATATGTATTTTCTACCTCCTGTTTCGAAGATGTGCTGTCTGGGAAGGGTAGTGTATTTTATCACTGTCCGTCTGAAAAAAAATTAGTGCATGTAGTCTTACACGCGTGATGGCAGCATTTGTGTATCGCGCGACGCGTGTTGCCTGCGTTCCTGATTTTCAGCCCTCCCTCTCTCTTTATCCTTTAGTCCATCTGTTCGTTCGTTTTGGTAACGCAGTGTAGAAAAAGACATGAATGGAATTTAAAATTTAGGTCAACTTGCATATTTCAAGGTTTTTCTTAGAAAGGCAGCACATTTTATTGTGTGTTTGGGAAACGCGTGTATGTTGCAGAAGGCCTATATTTAACGTGGAAACGTTACAATTTGCAGACGAAGCATAAAACAAAGGGGATTTCGAGTACTGTCATTGTGACAGCACTGTTCTTTACCATTCTTCTTCCTTTATTTATTATATGTATTTATTAGGCTTTATATTTACTTGATAATTTATATATGTGGATTAGAATATTCCACGACAGTAAAACAAAATTAAAACTCAAGAAATTAACAACAGCATATAGCTATAGACAACAGTATAATGTGGGATATCTAAGAAATCAGGAAATAAGAGAATAATTTTCAATCACAGTATCGAACAAATACCAAGTACTCCAACAGCTGGAAGATGAAACAGATACGGAAGACCACTGGCAACAAGTAAAAAATATATGGAACGAGACATGTGAAGAAGTACTGAGAAAAAGAGAACATCAGCAAAAAGCATGGATAACAACAGAAACCATTAGTAAGATAGAAGACAGGAAAACAAGAAAGCAGATTTAAATGACATTCTTTCCTTCCTTTCTCTCGTCTTTTAGGAAATACCAGCAGAATGGAAGGAAAGGTTTATCTTGTCTGGAATGGAATTCACCGCTTTACCTCGGATTCGTGGACTATGAAAAGTCATTTGACAGTGTAGTCAGAGAATTGCTTTGCAAATTGATGAGGCATTATGGAGTTCCCACGAAGATCATTAACTTAATAAAGAAGACCTATGAAGACATGACATGCAGAGTTCTTCATGAAGGACAACTTACAGAACCGTTTAGGATTAGAACGGGAGTGAGACAGGGATGCCTTTTGTCTCCATTTCTTTTCTTACTAGCAATAGATTGGGTCACGAAAACATCGGCATCACACAACAGAAATGGAATCCAGTGGAATCTGACTAAACAGCTTGATGATCTGGATTTAGCAGATGATTTGGCTCTTCTGTCCCATAACCATAACCAGATGCAAGAGAGAAAATGAAAATTCTCGATGAGAGGTCTCAACAAGTGGGCCTGAAAATACACAGGGAAAAGACAAAGATTATGAGAATGAATGCAAGAAATGATAACAAGGTTGAACTTGAAGAAACACCACTAAAAGATGTAGAATCGTACACATATCTTGGAAGTAATATAGACAAAGTTGGATGGACAGACAGTGATATCAAAATAAGAATACAAAAAGCAAGAGGAGCTTTCATTGCATTGGGAAACATATGGAGAACAAGAGAAATCAAGTCCAACACGAAAATAAGAATCTTCAACTCAAATGTCAAGTCAGTCCTATTGTATGGCTCTGAGACATGGAGAACAACAAAAACAACAACCAAAAAGCTACAGACTTTTATAAACGGGTGCTTGCGTTGAATAGAAGGACTGAAATGGTATGACAAAGTCACAAATGTGGAATTGATGACAAGAACCATACAAGTGCCAGTGGAACAAGAGTTGAGAAGAAGACGCTGGCGATGGATAGGACACACATTGAAGAAACCTGTTGATAGCATTACAAGGCAGTCCTTGTTCTGGAATCCACAGGGAAAGAGAGGCAGAGGTAGACCAAAAAAACACATGGAGAAGAGAACTGGATACAGAGGTGAAAATGATGAGGAAAACATGGAAAGAACTTGAGCGGATGGCACAGGACAGGAAGACTTGACATGTGTTTGTTGAAGGCCTATGCACCTTGGGGAGCTAAAGGGTATTGATTGAACCTACGGGGTACATAGTTAAAGATAAATTATATATGAAGGTACGCGAACAAAACAGGTTGAATAAGACTATTCTAGATAATTTGAGAATCGCGTAAGTTGAAATCATTTCTCCATAGAAATTCATTCTGTTACAATTAGGGGAAATGCTCCTGCTAAATAGATTTTCTTTTAATTAACAAAAGTTTTCCTTACAAGAACATTACAAAACGAACATAAGCTCAAGAAACATAAAATAAAAAATTGTGAATTTTAAACAATGGAACAATACGCGTAATTTACGAAAAAAGAAAGTAGCAATCTTTATCTGCATTTTGCCAAGCTTACATTATTTCGAATTCTCGTAAATTGAGATCATTAAAAAAATCGCATTGTATGTAGAACACAGAAATCTCAAATGTTGGTACAAATTTTTTCATTTTACAGTTGACATTCAAAAATCCGGCCATCGATAATCCGGTTCCTTCAGATTTCCGGCATGGATTTCGGAGCGCATTTTTAAATTTACCGCGTTGGCGTGCCACTGTTTTCTGGAGCAGTTTATGTTTTGATGCAGCTGTTGGGTCTTGCTTGCACGTGTTAACAGGCATTCCTGCTCATTCCTTCTCATTTTATCATTTATTTGCTGCTGTTTAGCTCCATTATGGATTCAGCAAATAAAAGAAGTGGTGTAAAACGTAAACATCGTGCATTGTCGATCGCAGATAAAGTGTACAGGTAGTCATTTTCTGTTAAATATATACAGAATATATAACCATAAAAAATCCGGCATTTTCAAAAATCCGGCACTCCTCAGGTCCGGAGGTATCCGGATTTTTGAATGTCTACTGTATTTCATTTTCCTTTGTTATTGTCTTCCTTTTTGTGCTGTTAAGCCTCGTGGGACGCAGAAGTATTCATTGTTGTGTGTTGTTTATTTTGCTTTTGCCCATATCATGCCATATGTCCTTCTTATTCAGTTATTCTTCTTTTTCTTCTTCTTCTTCCTCTTTTTCTTCTTCTTTTTCTTCTTCAAATACCATGCCTAGTGGCACAATCGATCATGTCTCTCCACAACTTCCTCTCTACAGTACTATTTATCAGTTCTGTTGCTGACTTCTTTCCATGCCATGACGTTAAACTGTCCACTATCTACTATCTTTGTTGTCCTATATCTCTTGTTCCTTCTTTCTTTCCTGTTGCCACGATATTCTCCAGATTCTTCCTCTCATAACATGCCCAAAGAAAGACGATTACTTACTGAATAAGCTGTCTTGTCTCATAGATCTATTTAAGGATACGTTTCCTTATTTTTAAAAAAAACTTTTTTTTGGCCTTCTTGTGGCGAGGCGCGTACCTTTCAACCTATTTGGTTATATCAGAGCGCATTTACCACCCAAAAATAAGCGAACGTTCACTGCTAACCCGATCATCGTTGATAGATACTAAGTCCTGAAAAGGACTGACATTGTCTATCTGCTAGCCTAAAGTTCCCAACATGGGGTACGCGAAGCTTGTCAAGGGGTTACACTAAATATTTAGTAAATAACTATCTTATTCTTTTGAAATATCCCGAAAGTAGTCCTGGAAACAATTATGGATTGGACAGAGAACGCCGAGTCCTGTTTACAGTCAAATCCAAAGCAATAATTAAACTGCAGGCTGAAAGTGCCATGTGTGTATTTTTTTTTTCTTCACATATTGAAGCAAGAATAAAGCTGTTGGTTGACAAGAAACTGAATGACAGACTCAGATGCCATAAGAGACGAAACAATAGGAGCCGTACAGAGCGCCCAGGCAATATTACAGGAAATGAAAACTATCAAACACGAGATAGAAGTCGACATCGTCAAACTCACAGAGCTAAAGGAAGAGAACGAAGAAATCCTCAAAAGAATTGAAACAGAGAGAAAGATAGCTGAGGATACCCTTACAAAAAGTAGAGAACAAAACAAAGAAACTAAAGACAAAATAAAAACCGAAATCGTGCAGGAAATACAAAGCAAACTAGAAAGAAGAGAAGCAGCGGAAATAAACATAATTTTAAAAACCATAATGGAGATGCTACCAAAAATAATAGCGACAGCCTTTGAAGAACACAAACCGGTAACAGACAACAAGTAGCTACAGAACAGGCAGCTAGTGGTCCTTTTCAGGAACAATCAGCTCAAGGACTCGGAAAGCGATACAAACGAAGACTAACGCTAACACCCTATATACCGCAATACAACCGTTTGTAACCTGTAAGGCAGGAAAGGAACTCCATGAGAACGCCACGACACCATAAAAATACAAGCAACGACGAAGGATCCAGACAGTCAGCTAGTAGTCCTTTTCAGGGCTAATCATTTCCAGGACTAGGAAAATGATACCAGCGAAGATGTTAACACACTATATACCCCAATATAACCGTTTGCAACCCTTCAATGGGTTTTGGTTGAACAGGGTATCACAGCAAAATATTAGACCCAAAGAAAGAAAGAAAAGAAAACTGAATGACAGGTTTTACTAATTCATTTGACCGTATTCTGGTAAACATCTAACAACTTTGTGATACTACAAATGTTGTTATATACTAAATAAACTTTTCGCCATAACACAATAAACGCGATCAAAATTTTTTTTTTTTTTAAATTTGCACATGCGCCCTAATATAACCGATAGACACTGTGTCTAGCCAAAACGAGGCAAATTTTTTTTGGGAGAAATAACGTTTTCGCTATGACAAATTAGTTAATCAGTTTATATATTTTCTAGGGAGCCGCGCTGGTGTAATGGCTTCGGCGTTGTACTGGCGACCAGGTGTTCATGGTTCAAACCCGGGCGTCGGCGTTTGAAGAAATGTTTACGGCCGGAAATTTGACTGAATAGCCTGAACGGCTCCTGTCATACACCATCTCTGGATGGGAAGGAGCGAAGCTCCTGACCGGGTTGGAAGGAAAGTCCTCAGGTTCCCCAGCCTCGCAATGACATGTCATTGGGCCGAAGGGCTGAAAGCCCAAGTGCCGCTGGTTAAGAAAAAAAAAAAAATATATATTTTCTAATACGCTTAAGCACATTAAACTAGAATTTTATTTTTATATACTGAATAGGCATGCGGAACGGTTTATCCAAGAACAAAGAGAATCAAGAACCGAAAATAGTTGGGAATCGTTTGCTCTAAAGCGCTCTCCCCCCCCTCCCCCTTCCCCCCCCCCCCCCGCCCCCCTTTTTTTCTGGCTTTTAGAACATTGTTTCCCCATTTGTGGTAAACGTTACTCAATGTGTACGCAAAAAGGGGTTGAAGGGATACACGTCAGAATGTTTTCTTCTTCTATGTTACTTTAACTTGTTCTTTTCCGCTGCAAACAACAGTTTATTAAAATTTAATAGATGAGACAGGTACGTCGGTTAGACTAAACTCCCTGAAGGTTTACGCGATTTTTCTAAGTTTGTGAAACCGTGTTTTAGGACATAACTTGTGCTGCGAAGTGTTTGTGATTGCGTTCTAACTTCTTCTTCTTATTCCTCGTTCGTCCTGAAAAGGACGTTGGTTGCGTTGTGTCTGTTTACACCGGAGCTGCGATATCTGCGCTTTTCGGCCGACACATCCGACTTCAGCACGGCATTTTTTGGGACCGGGTTTGCCTTCCCTCTTCGATCCCTACTCTCTCAGCCAGACTGCAGTGATGCAGCCTGTTTCCAGGACCACCACGTGGAGGTGGAGTAGGGTCTTGGTCAGCTCTGGTTCGCTGGAACCATTCATAGCCCACCGTACAGAGCGGGAAATTAGAGAAGCCTGGTTTCAGCAGGATGGGGCAACAGCACACACAGCCGCAACATCACTTAATTATTTAGAAGGCATATTTGCAAATCGCATTATTTCACGTGGAATCTGGCCTGCTCGTTCACCAGAACTAACTCCGCCTGACTATTATCTGTGGGGCGCACTGAAAGGACAAGTTTATGAAAATAATCGGCAAACAGTTAATGACCTAAAGGCAGAAATCGTCACCCAGATCCAGCAAATATCACCGGCCATTAACCGGAAGGTTTTCGAAAACATGAAGAGGCGAGTCAACACATGTCTTGAGGCCCGTGGTGGACATTTTCAACACATGCTGTAGACACAACTTCACCGTGATAACAGCCACTTTACCGAATACAAGCCAGCCAAGAGCAGTAGTGTCTAGATAAATAATAAAATCTACGTTACAATTTTTTGGGCGTCTTTAAAGCCCTAATTGAAAACCACCTATCTGGTGACGTAGTCTCGCCCGAGCGTAAATTTCCCTGCACAGCGACTTTATAAACACCCTTTATTATAGGAAAACAAAAAGAATTTAAAACTTTTCATCAACCCCTTTTTCCTCTTTCAATATGATAAACGTTTGTGTTTCTGATCTCACTGAACTGTTGTCGGGATGGTGATAATTCGTAATTGTTTTATTTTTAAAAATCTAATTTTAATTAAAAGTACAAAATATGTTTAACAGAAGAAATATACAATTCAAAACAATTTAAACCAGTCAAAGATTATAAAAATTATTCAAAATTTCAGCTGAGATTACAATATTAATATGTTTCGTTCACGAGATATTTATTAACTATTGCGAGCAAATGTAGGCTATGAAGATTGGGGTTACAAAAATCTTTTTTTTTTTCCGACATCAAGAAACGATCCTCACTTGTATTGTTTGTGTGACATCACATTTGTGTTATTCACCCTACCCCTATCGTCACAATTCGTCACAAAATTTTAGCCACCCCGCCCCCCCAAACCAAATGCGTGACGTCATATGTGGAGGATCTCAAAGCCGCTTAGCTTGATAATCCTCTAAGTCTAATTTGTTTCTTGCGATAGATTTGATGTAGAAGAAGACACGCCGTTCTCCTTCCAAGCCACAACATTTTTCAGGAACACTCATGATAATAATACAATTATTTACTAAATATTCCCTGAACATGAAAAACCAAGAACCAGGGATCCAGACTTACAGGACGACCCAAAGTTTGCTGGGAGGACATTCATCAATCAATATTACATTTTGGTACCCCACTGAGCATAGGCCTTCAACAAACACACGCCGGGACCCAAAGACGCATCAAAAGTGAGGAATGCAGTCAGCGACCCATAGCTTGACTGCCTGCGTCAGGGTCAGCGAACCAGAGCTGACCAAGACCCTACTCCACCTCCACGTGGTGGTCCTGGAAACAGGCTGCATCACTGCAGTCTGGCTGAGAGAGTAGGGATCGAAGAGGGAAGGCAAACTCAGTCCCAAAAAACGCCGTGCGGAAGTCGGATGTGTCGGCCGAAAGGCGCAAATATCGCAGCTTCGCTGTAAACGGACACAACGCAACCAACGTCCTTTCCAGGACGAACGAGGAAGAAGAAGAAGAAGAAGAAACACACGCCAAGTCCTCTGTCACGTGCCATCAGGTCAAGCTCTTTCCACGTCTTCCTCCTCATGTTCATACCTGGCTCCAGTACTCTTCTCCATGTGTTTTTTTTTTTGGTACCCATGACGCTCTTTCCCAGGGGATGGTCACGGATTGCCTCCCCTGCTTTGCATTACTGGTCCAACAGTGGCAAAAACTCAAGAGTATCTAAATGGGTCGTCAAGGGTGTCTACCTTCGCACAAGATTACTCTTGCCAGAGATTTAGATAGAAGGTTAATGACGCTTCTACCTTATGGGAGCGACCACAAGATAATTCAGAAGTCAAGAACAATGCTGCTTAGCGCTGAACATTTGTTAACTTATATCTGTCCGCCGTCTTTTGTGAAGGATTTAAGCGCTGGTTTTTAGCCCGTTCATGCCCCCAGCTGAGTTAATTCAGCGAATTTCCTCTTATAGTGGTATAGCTCTGTTTAGAGGTAAATATATGTCTAGATGTATATATAAATGAAATATTCTGGCTAATACGTTTGTTTTCATGCATGTAATAACTGAATCAACTTTGTTTGTTTAGTTTAAAAAAAAAACATGTAACAAATTTAATAATCAATTAATATTAACAGTCTAAAATAAATAAAATGCTGGTGACTTTTATACTGGAATCAAATTTTCTCTTCACAGAGATTTAGCGTGAGGATATAGTCAGAAAATTATATCCCTTTTGCTGGTGCCTTTTTATAAGCACCTAACTGAAATAAGGGAGCCCTGCAGCTGTGGTTTTCGTCACATCTTGGTAATGAGTGTACTTCTCTCACACGAGTGGCGTAGTAACTTCAATACTTCGAACCGTCTGATAGCTTGTAACCGAGAACATTTGAAAAAATAGACAAACAAATGCCTCTGCTAAGTACATTTGTGTACTTCAAATTAACAGACGCATTCTCGCTGTCCACCCACCAATGTTAATCTCTCAGATGAATCAAATTCCCGAGTACACATTGTAGCCCAAGGAAGATGAATAAAATTCACCATATTCCTCTGTGTAATAACAGAAAATATGTCTGGACAGCGCGAATAATGAGTTGCCTGAGTTATAATTAAATAACAAAGCGCATATATATATATATATATCAGGAGCCGCGGTAGCATAGTGGTTAGTGCACTGGCTTCCTAGCGCAGTGGTCTATGGTTCGATCCCCAGATGAGGCGGAAAATTTTTAGGCCACAAACGGCTCCTGGGTTGACCCAGCCCCAAATGGGTACCAGAGCTACTCTGGGAAGGTTAAGGCGGCCGGCGTGATGCCGACCACATCACCCCTCGTGTGCCGACGGTCAAGATAATATGGGCCTAACACCATATTCCCAATATGCCTCAATGGGCGTGTAACGGGTTCCTTTACCTTTACCTTTATATATATATCACAAAAAATTATACACTTTAGACACATGTGATGTAATCATCAGTCATCACAGCACCATTCGGAGTCTAGGGTCACCTCTGCTGTCGGGTTTTCCGCATGACTAGCTAGAAGAAATCAGACGCGCTTGCTGTAGTGATTTATGAATATACTAGTTTCATATGTTGACGTTGCCAGCCTCATTTATATAACCACTTAGCAAGAAAACATGTCAAATTTACATTTGTAAAATAATTGTTACACTTACCCCAAAGTTTCGGGAATATACAATTTCCTCGCGCAAGGTAGAATGGACACGAGCAATTTAGGTTATATGCTCTCGAACCAGTTGGTCTGGAAATTTTGAATCCCTTTTATGACGGGTGAATCTGCGAAACACTTGGTCTGGAAAAGTTTCTCTTATGACGGGTGATTCAATTCCTAGGTTTCCAGTCATCGTATGTTAAGTGCTGGCCCCTTAAGTTTTTCAGTCTCTGTATTTATAAAGGCAGGCTTACTTTTCAAGGTTTTAAGTTTCCCAAATACTTCAGTCTGTCACTTATAATATAGGAATTCTAAGTCCGATGTCTCTCTGGCTTCTGAGAGTCGCTCAAATGACGTGCGCTGCAGTCTCTCTCTGTACTGTGTCTCTGATTTCACTACATTATATGTTTAGTTCTCAGTTCACATCACAGATGGTGCTTCCGTCGGATGTTCCAATAGGATCCATAGTTTATTCCGGCTTCTTACTTTAATCCAATCGTAAGCTCTTTAGCACTGGGTTGGGGTGTCTAATTTCAAAATATCCCCCACGTGTTTTAAAATATTAAATTTAATATTCCAACGCGTGACCTCTTTCAAATCATGCGGTAATATTTCCGCCCACTCACAACAACATGTGACCATGTTTGCCTGGCGTAATGTCTTCCGCCAAGATGTCTACCCAGACAGATTATCTGTAACAATCACCAGGGATTGTCCCACAAAAAGCGATAAACGCATCTACCCTCTGTGTAATCTGCCAGACAAACAGACACCGACGTCGGCAACCCAGACAGACAATCTTGGGTTCTTTTCATGTCGATCGGACGAGACCGTGTTGTCACCAGCTTTTCACCTGGGGTCAAATGTTGGACCGACGCGTTTCAAAAGATGGTCAGACTGATAGAATAGATAAGCGTATGACCGGTATAATTTCCTGGTATTATCGCGTTTACCTTGCGGAACGTAAACAATTCTGTGTGTAAAGCAGATACGTCCGTAGGGGAGAATGTTAGAAACTTCACCCTACTAGATCCAGCATAGAGCAAAATAATGAATGAAAAAGGCATGATTTATGCCACATAAACGTGATTAGTGAAAAAAAAAGAAGAAAATGAAATGATACTGCAGCTGGGCTGAACGTGTGAGAGAGCCACCAAAAGAACACGTACAGACGTTCTGTGACAGGGATTCCAGGACAAACACTGCCATGTTATGCTTTCAACAGGTTTCCTCAATGTGTGTCCTATCTATCTCAAGCGTCGTCTTAATATCTCTTTTTCCAATGGCACTTGCCTGGTTCTTGTCATTTGTTCCACATTGGTGATCTTGTCATACCATTTTAATTCTTCTCTTCTAGATGCCCGGTGGCCGCGGAACCCTGAGAAAATAAGTTGTCTCCTCTTCTGTTCTACGCAATCACCCATTTATGAAAGTCTGTAGCTTTTTGGTGCACTGGGAGGACAAAATCAGACAATCTATGATTGACAACGACTGAACTGGAACCAGACGAAAAAGAAAACAGCCGATAGGATAAAAATGGCGCCCTCTCTCTGTGGATAACCTCAACACTCCAGGGTAGAAGAGGAATGACAAATGAAGTGAAGTGATATTTCCCGTACTCACTGGACTTACTTCTCCTACAACCTAAGGGTATGTGTACCCCAGACTGGGAAACACTGTATTAGCATGTTAATGTCTTCATCACACTGGCAGAGACACAAAGAGGAAATTGTGGAATCTGAGACAGATGAAATCTTTTCTTTTCTATTATTTTTTAAAATGATGGGACAATAAATCTACTCAGTTTTTCACCTCCCTGATCAGAATTTATGGTACGGCTTGAGAACCACATATTAGAGCCCAGTTTCCGGTCTCGTTAGCCTCGATCCGTCCATTCTTTCTGAAAGTACCCGCGTGAAAAAAGAGTGGGTGTAATCTTTTAATAAACGTAAAACATATGACACAGAAGATATACTGGGTATCGCGGCCATATCGTTTACGTTTGTGGCGATGAACGATGTATCCCTGAGATTCCGCATATCCTTTTGTTAAGTGGTTAGAGCTTTTTCCTGTCGTGGCAATGTTACCTGGTTCCGTTATTGTTGCCAGAATCTGGGATCTAAATCTGCTAACGTCTCGCTCCAACTGGAGAATGAGTACCTGATTCTTCCCTTAAGTAAGAGAAGGCAAAGGAAGCGAGGAAGGGAACTGGTCTCCCCGCCCCACAATATATTTTTGGGTGTGTGTCTATATGTTTGTTTGTCTGTTTGTTTTTGTTTTTAAATAAAAGCCAAAGTGGCTCAATGCATGCCAGAATATGATACATCCTTCTCCCAAATGGCCGTCTTGAGCGATTGTTTGGTTGTGGTCTCACTTTCTCATGTTAACACTTTTACACGACAAACAACGAAATTATGTGTTGTATGTTAGACTTAACAACACTGCAAGATCATCTTCATCGAATTTACATTGATTTTATGTACACTAAGAAAATTGTCAGACATACTGTGTGTGTGTGTGTGTGTATATATATATATATATATATATATATATATATATATATATATATAGTAATATATATATATATATATAGAATATATATCTATATATATATATATCTATATATATATATATATATATATATATATATATATATATATGTATACTCGTACATTTACTTGCTATTTTTTTAAACAAAACATTTACGTGGAGTGGGGAGAAAATCTGGGACCCATTTTGACGCCTGTGTATTGTGTAAACACAGCCTAAGACAGAATGAGTATATTCCTTCGTTCTATTAGCATTTTATGTTCGAATGTCTACATCTTTTTAAAGAATCTTGTCTATCTATCTATCTATCTATCTATCTATCTATCTATCTATCTATCTATCTATCTATCTATCTATCTATCTATCTATCTATCTATCTATCTATCTATCTATCTATCTATCTATCTATCTATCTTTCTATTTATCTATCTATCTATTTATCTGTCTGTATCATGTGGGAATGAAAGGATGTAGTATGCAAGATAAATGAGAATGGAAGGGCAGAATGTTAGACGGGCATGCGCGCCCAATTCTTAACCCTTCGAAAATAAAGTTCGTTCGTTCGTTCGTTCTGTCTGTCTGTCTGTCTGTCTATCAAGAATGCGCGCCTTTTTTCTGAGAAAAGTAGGCGGGTGTCATTTTAGTTTCATGTTTTACTGCAACAATTAGTAGACATGGGATAATGAAGGGGGTTGCTGTAACAATTAGTAGACAGGGGATAATGAAGGGGGTTGCTGTAACAATTAGTAGACATGGGATAATGAAGGGGGTTGCTGTAACAATTAGTAGACATGGGATAATGAAGGGGGTTGCTGTAACAATTAGTAGACATGGGATAATGAAGGGGGTTGCTGTAACAATTAGTAGACATGGGATAATGAAGGGGGTTGCTGTAACAATTAGTAGACAGGGGATAATGAAGGGGGTTGCTGTAACAATTAGTAGACATGGGATAATGACGGGGGTTGCTGTAACAAATAAGTAATTAAAATATTGTAAATTGTAAAGGTAGTCCCATAGCAGATACCGCCGTAAGGGAGTGAAGTGTTAGAGACTTCACTATACTAGGTCCTGCTTCGAGAGGTATGATGATCAGCTCACTTTATCGATGCCTTTGCCTTCCCTAACTCAAGAGCAGAGTGACATACTCATTTACAGCTAGGTAGACTTGAGCGTGAAACCACTGTATGTCGAACCCGGCAGCCTTGCAGCGAGAGGCCAGCGCTCTAAAACACTCTGTTGGACGCTCATGGTACTAGACAGTGGCGTAACTACCGCCTTGTTGCACCGGGCATGCCCCGGGACCCAAGGCCTCAAGGTGGCTCCCATCGAGTGGTCAGAAGGGACCTTCGCCCGTATACATATCCTTTAAATATTTTTTGTTCCTGTGTTAAACGTTATTTCATGTCCCAGTTTCTCATTCCTCATTTAGGCAAATTTCCTCGGTACTTCAAAAAGGTTTTAAGTTCTGAATTGTCGAATTGTATATTCAACCCTGTGACACGATCATTTTCTCTTGCCTTGCAATAAATAGTCTCTTAATTACTGATTCCAAACGTTATTTCCCTACAATTGTCCTCTCTAATGGAGTCTCTATATATGGAAAGTTCCACTTAATTAGTAGTTACGCTACTGGTACTGGAGTCAATTTTACAAATACAAATGACAATGGACTGAAAACAAGAAATGTGTCGGGATCACCTTCCGCCAGACACAAACACAAACACAAACACGAAACAAAGATGAGAAATGTAAAAAGCTATCAGAAAATGTGCAGTTCCCATGGACCTCTGATGAGGTTGCAAACAACAGAACAGGACTACAGACCTCTCAGGCATGCCGTAAAGGCCACTAATATTGGGCTACCTGCTTCTTTCATGTAACACATACAGTTACAGAAACCATTGCTGCATGAGAACATGAATCTTTGGTACAAGCTTCATGTATGGGGGGGGGGGGGGGGGGGAATAGAACCAGCTGCAGTGGCGGATCTATGCTCCATAAACAGCACAAAAGAAATAATGACGATGATGATGGTGGTGCTAGTGGTAGTGGTGGTTGAGGTGGTGTTGGTGATGGTAGTGATGATAAAGTGACCAAGGACAGGGTAACATTTGTCGTTTTATTTGTTTACATCTGTCAAAAAAAAAAATTTTTTCACTCGTAAACAGAATTAAATTTCTTTTAATGCTTGTCAGGAATGATTCTAAAATTTGTCACTATAATTACTTTTAGGCAGCGTAGGTTTTCTCCTTCTATTGTTTGTTTGTGTTTTAAATCCCTCATGTATTTCCCATCTTAGTTGCCTGTCTGTTAATGTGCCTGATGAATGGTAAATCCGTAACGTTCCTGTTTATAGCGTATTGTTCATTTGTAAAACTAACTTCACGGCCATCTTCTGTACTAGTTTTCTTGACATGTCTGTAACGAACGACACGCAAGTGAGGGAGGCAGTTATTTAAAAAATCCTAAGCCAAGCACTGGCAAACAATTGTATGCATCTGTGGACAGCTAGAGCTGTAAATATTTTTCAGTTGGCAACTAAAACACACTCATACAGAAATTTGCGTGTGCTTGAAGTAAACAGTGGTTAATCCAATGGTGGTCGGAGTGGCTAAGAGGTATGGCGCCTCGAATTGTACAGGTATCAGGTTTGATTCCCAGTAGAGGGAATATAATTTAAACCAATGTTGTTTTCAGAACCAGTGGTCCTAATGATGTCATGCTCCCCCCTGGTCTCATGGGTAGTGAGATCGGATACCTGGCTTTCTCGGATAAGGGCGAAAAAAAAATAGGAGGTCCGGTGTGCAAGTTGTGCGCGTTAAAAATCCCATGGCAGTTCGAAATCGTATAGAGTAGGCAACTAGGCTGCTGCCTTGGCAACATTAAAAAAATTAGAAACCTACCCACCAAATACATTTATAGAATGTGTGATTTCTATCTAAACATATTGGAATTCTCGCTGTTGCTAAGGAGCTCGTGCATTGTGCTGAGATCATCCTTGTGTGATCTAAGGGAGGAGATCGGAGCACAGATGGAACTGTCCGCGTGCAATGATGATAGTCTTTAAAGCCAAACCAAACCAAAAAAAAAAATCAATGATACGTTGTTCAATGCTTGGACATTTTTAAAATTAAAACATATTTTTCAATTGCGAATATAATACACCTCTATCAATAACATTTATCTTGCTTGCTTCTATTAAGTCTTGTGTAAACAAATAAAACAATAACGTAGTTAAGACATAGAAAATACCACATTTAGCAAGGCGCGTCGGTGGTTTTTTAGAGAAGTAGCCTTCCAAGCAGAAATTCTGCGTTTAATTCCCGGCAGAAGTACACAGTTTTTATACATGTGTTTTTATTAATTATACTTTCAATGTAACTGTGTGGGTGTGTGTTTGTTGACGGGCTTACTTGCTTGATGGAAGGTGAAAGATAGACGGAAAATAAAAGGAATAAATTTGTGTGCCATCCTCGGAACATGAGACAAAAAATTGCACACTCTAAGTCACTAAGTCAGGGATAGGCAACTCAACAGCTGTTGGCATCTACTTTAGAAATCATTGCTTCTCTAAAGATCTACCTGATAAAAATCATGTTTGTTTCCAGGTTTCATAGTAGCTGGAGTTCAGAATCAGCCAAGCCGCTATGTAACTTGTATCTCCGCAGCACGATCTGCTTCATGAAATCCCACCAATAAAGCCTTGGGTAAAATTAAAACCTAAACATATTACCGGGTGTTAACTTCACTTGACAGAAAAGTTCGCTTTATATTTTTAAACACTTCATGAATAATGTTCATTTTAGTAAGATAGCTTGTGGGTTTTCAATGGTAATTTGGTGAATGTACATTTATACCTGTTGACACCACGCTTTTAAGTTCCTTTGGAGTTTGGCTAGTTCTTCTTCTTCGAACACTCTCAGACATCTACTTGAATACTTCCAAAGAAAGTAATGATCAACTTCAGGCAATTTGTATCTCCATAGAGTTTTTTTTTTTTTCACGAAAATGGTACTGGTGACGGCCATATGTACGTTCTATGTTCCTCATATGTTGGGCGTCTTTGAAGCAGATGTTCAACTGTCATTTTATCAGTACCACATTTACACTCATGGTTAGCTCCTACATTTAGCTTGTTGAATTGATGATATCCCAATCTGTTGTGGCACGTGCGGAGTCGGAAAATTATTACTTGTTCTCTTCTGCTGAACTGGTAATATGTATCATTTTGTGTGTGACCTAGATGCTCTGCATCCAACTTGTTTCTGTTTCTGTTTCTGATAAAACTCTTTGCCTCTTCGAAATGGCTAGTTCGAAATTTACAAAGGTTAATATTCTTTTATTCCCTCTCCTTCACCAAGAGATCTTTCAAATGGTGCATTAGGATAAACCAACAGATCAATATCGACCGGACACTGACCACTACCCTAAGAGTTTGCCATCATTTCTAGCATAGGCTTTGTTTGTTTGTTTTCTTGTGTTTATTTCTTCGTATATTGTGCCAGAGAAGCTCCAAGTCATTACGACTTAGGTAGTCCACTTTTTTTAAAATTTTTTTTACAAGCCTAAAGTGGAAACTTCAAAAGTTTAATCGTCACTATTTAGCCAATTTACTTCATCGGTGTCATATATTGACGCTCCATTTTTGCCTCAATCTTCCTACGTTCGCAGCTTGCTCTACAAGCCAAAATATTTTTCCATATTTATTTTAAAGAAAATAATAGCACGTGATAATGTAGATTTTAAAGCAAAGTTACTATGTTTAAACTTAAATATATCTATCATTTATTTTTGATACATACTTAATGCCACAATTCTTGAACCGTGTCCCGTTTATAATACTCACGCCCAATTTCTGTCTTTACAGTCTTAGACAAGTTGATTGCGTCGGCACCTACAAAATAAGGTTTTTGAAAAAATCATGTGAGCAAGTTTCACAACCCCATATTTTTTTTTAAACATCGCCATACGTTATAATTTTACATTTACTGACACAAGGCGTATGCAATCCTGATAATTCTTTCGTAGAATATTTACCCACTGACATTTCAAATCATTTTATGCCACGTCGTTCTGTGTTCTGTCCTACTGTCTGAAGAATTTAAAAAAAAAAAGAATGTCAAAATTCTGCCAGGCGAAGGAAACTAAATATTAGGTATTTCGAAAGAGGTATAATTATTCACCCACCTGACGAATTGTAATCTCTTCTCAGATCGATTATAAACAGTGTCACGGTTTGTTGAAGTTGAATCAAAGCCATCCCCATTTCAGCATAAGGAAAGTAATCGATGAGTGTTTGGTTATGATTGCTTCACGATTGGCCATACTTGGCCTCTAGTTTGTGTAATGGGTACACAATTTTACGAAACACGGTTTTGTATCTCCATGTGATGCATGTGTAATAGTTTTATTTCATTTTCTCACCAGGAGCCACGCCAATTAGGTTCAGGCACACCTCTTGCCTCGTTAGATGTTCAATGTAATAAAATGACTAGCGAATCACCACCTCCTCTTCAGTGTTTCACCAACCAGTTACGGTGGATTCTAAGCGTTCCGCATTTCAATATAAAGAAACAGTAATAGATGAGTAAATAGAATACGACCAGAAATTTCTGAAACTCAATTCGGTTTCATTGCTGATAAAAATACCAGAAATGCAATTTTCACACTATGAATGCTCATGGAGAGATGTATTGAAGTACACAAAGACCTTTATCTATGCTTTATAGACTACTCAAAAGCTTTTGACAAAGTGAAACACAAAGACCTTTTTGATATTTTATATGAACTAAATATAGACGGGAAAGATCTTAGAATAATAAGGAACATACGAGCTCGTATATTGGGAGCAGGAATCCGCGATCAGATCTGAAGGTGAACTAAGTGACCAGAGCAATTAAAAGAGGAGTTAGACAGGAATGTGTGTTATCACCTGATCCTTTTAACATATACAGCGAGACGATACTTCGAAACATTGAACACCTAGAGGGAATTAGTCGGAGGACGAAATATCAACAGTCTGAGATATGCAGATGACACAATTTTAATAGCAGTGTCAGAGGAAAATCTACAAATCCTTCTAGACAAAGTAGTGGAAGTGAGCGAGTTGAAAGGATTATCTTTGAATGTCAGCAAAACTGAATGCATGGTAGTTTCTAAGAAAATACAAATACCAGTACGCTCTTTGAACAGCAAAAGAGAAAAAATCAAACAAGTCAATCTCTTTAAATATTTAGGCAACACATTAACATCAGATGGCAGATGTGACACAGAGATAAAGAAAAAGATCGCCTTGTCCAAAGAATCCCTTACTAGGATGAGCAACGTAATGAAAAACAGAAACATCACCATAAGCACACAAATTCGCTTACTAAGGGGCTACGTGTGGTCCGTTCTTTTATATGGATGCGAATGTTGGACAATGAGTAACCAAATGGTGAAAAAACTGGAGGCAGCGGAAATGTGGTTTTTGAGAAGGATACTGAGAATATCGTGGACAGAAGAAAATAAAAGCCGAGGTATTGACAGCTGCGGTGTTAATAGGTCGCTCATCAAAACCAGCAGGTAAAGACAAATGAAATTTATGGAACATATTAACAGAAGAGGAGGAGTGGAGGAATTAGTCTTATGTGGGAAAATACCAGGTAGGAGAGGAAGAGGAAGGCAGAGAATGTTGAAAGCTTAAACAACTGGGCAACAAACAACAGCATGGGCAACAACAACCTCATTAGACTATCAAAAGACAGAAAAGATTGGAGGGTCATGATCGCCAATGTCTGTTCCCGACCAGGCACCTGAAGGAGAAGAATAGATGAGTATTTGGCTAGCATTGCTCTACGATTGGCCATATCTTTAGGAAGGGCTGGCCTTAGCGTAATCGGTGCCCGAGTCGAATGGTTTAACTTGTCACACACCTTAGGTCCAAGCACACCTATTGCCTTGTTAGCCGCCCAGTGTAATAAAATTACGTGCAAATCACCGCCACCCGTCAGTGATTCGGCAACCAGTAACGGTGTTTCATCATCATCAGCTGCCATCTCCACAACGAAGGTTGGCTGTAATGGATCTCCAACGTCTTCTGTCTCTTGTCTTGGTGGTGCACTCTGAAAGACTCTTTCCTGTCCATCTCTTGATGTTATCTTCCCACTTATAGCGCTGACTTTTTCAGGCCATAAATCGAGGATTCCTCAGCAAGAGAGAGGTTGGTAAGAAAACGAAGATGGCTGTATACCGCTCCACCTATGTTCCAGTCTTGACATATGGATGCGAGTCATGGGCAATGACTACAACCCACAAAAGCCAGATCCAAACCTCAGAAATGAGGTATCTGAGGAAAGGGCTGGTTGGAATGTAACAAGAAAAGACATTGGTACGGCAACCAAGGACGGCTACGTCCAAGTCGCCTTAAATCATCATCCCCTGCAACACCCCAAGTTTGACACAATCAGTCCCAACTAATATAGGTTTCGGGCCATGTCCTGGCAGTAATGGGGATGACAGACCGGTAAACCACGTCACAGAGCAAATGTGAAACTAAAGAAGCCATAGGATCCAGACCCCCAGGACGAACCCAGAGTTCCGAGCTGGGAGGTAGCCAACATTATGACAAACCTTTGAAGGACCGAGGACTAGAAATGGAACCAGGCCAGGAGGAAGACACAGCCGATAGGGATAAATCTGGCGGCGTCTCTCTTCCAAACCCTCATACCCCTCAGCGGTAGAAGGGGAACGACTAAGTAGTAAAGTAGTAGTTATATGCGCTTGTCGTTCCCTCCGTGCAAAACGTTTTTTGCCTTTCACCTCTCCCCTCTATTATGCATCCTTCTGCATAGTGGTGTTATGCCTTTTTAAATGTGGACCAAAGTACAGTTATTTAGTCAGCCGAACTTTGATCTCCCTCATTAGTTTCTCTTTTCATGACCAAGATTTTCTATGACCGCGCCTCCTTACTTTTCTGTTTTCTTTCTTCTCTTCCCACGAGAATAACGCCCCATTCCCTTCTATATCCACATTTCCAAGAGCTCACATATCATTCTTCCAAATTGCTTACATTCATCGTCCATGTTTTCTGCACCATAATAACAAAAACAGAAAATTCTGCAGACTATAATATAACACTTTATGATTCTCGAAGTTTTTAATTTGGGCGAGATAACTAGTATTAGAATTGTCCAGGTAATAAAACAATGTGTTTCATGTTGTTGAATGTAAACGGTGTTTACACCCCCTGATTCTAAACGTTCCACATTTCAGTATAAGGAAATAGCAACCAATCAGTGTTGATTGGGCCAAGCAGTGCTTTAACGAATTGTCCAATAGCTTTAGGAATGGGCCGGACTTAGAGTAACAATCGGACCGCCCGGAAGCGAAATGGCTTTAACTTGCAGCACCACCCACCCCATCACTTCTTAACAGCACAAGGTTTAAACACTTACACAGTGGAAAAATTTTGCAAGTAATATTCATGAACAAAACTGCAAATCAGTTTTAGAAATATATTACATGCAAAACAAAACCGACAATAACAATTAAAATGAGATTATTAAAATAAAAAAATGACACCTTTTGGTTTTAAAGTTTTCTTATAAACAATTTACACTACGTGCTTTGGCCTCGGCGAATTGTGTCACAGCTGAAGATAAGTCAAGTTTCTTGGCGAAAAAACATTTTTCTTGCCCGCTCCTGCGCCCCCTTGCCCTTAACGCCAAGGGCGGTCACACCCTGCTTGTAGGCAGCTAAGTTGTAATATTTGCGGTCTTTTATCGCAGTGTGATACTTGTTTAATCGTTTTTTTTTCTTCTTTTCTTTAACAGGAGCCACACCCCTTAGGTCCAGGCACACCTCTTGCCATGTTAGCCGCTCAGTGTAATAAAATTACTAGCAAATCACCGCCCCCCTTCAGTGATTCGCCACTTAGGCGATTTCTACAACCAATAAAAACTGCACTATAAAACGCGTCTGTGAAACTGAAACTAGATATACTCGTAGATTCTATGCGGAAAAATCCGTTATCCTGATGCGTGCGGTCCGAAAGCAGAACATTAGAAGAGAAATATTTTATAGAATAATAAATTAAATTTGTATTTTCCTTCGCGCATAGGTGTGCAAGATGTTGTGTTAGAACAAATAAAGGGAATACAGAATGGTTTACAGTAGAAACAGGGGTTAAACAAGGCTGTATTATGTCACCACTACTTTTTGGAATAGCTATTGATTGGGTTATGAGAAACTATACCCACAATGAACAATTGGGTATAAAATGGACAAATGGAAAATTCCTGGGGGACCTGGATTTCGCAGATGATGTAGCATTCTTAAGTTCAACACCAAGACAATCCCAAGAAGCAATAAATAATTTGTGTCATCTCTCGGTTAAAATAGGTCTCCAAATAAATGCCTCTAAAACTAAAGCTATGAACTTTTCTAACGAGACCTTTGATATCATCTTGAACGGGGAAAAACTACAGAAAGTTGAAAGTTTCAATTATTTAGGCAGTAAAATGACTCAGGATGGTGACACAACAAGAGAAATCCATACTAGAATTGCTTTGGCAGCTAGCGCCTTCAATAGATTATCTAACATTTGGAAATTACGATCATTGAATATACATACCAAGCTTCGTCTGTTTAATTCAAATGTTATCTCAGTGTTAACATACGGCTGTGAGAGTTGGAAAAT
Organism: Oreohelix idahoensis; assembly: GCA_024509875.1. Lineage (NCBI taxonomy): Eukaryota > Metazoa > Mollusca > Gastropoda > Stylommatophora > Oreohelicidae > Oreohelix > Oreohelix idahoensis. Next base: position 239,781 of record JAMPIV010016434.1, read on the forward strand.
AACAAAATCATTGGAGAACAAGCTGAATACATTCGAGAACAAATGTCTTAGAAAACTCATGAACATCAGTTGGAAAGAATTCAAGACTAATCGACAAATAAGAGAAGACTCTAGGCAGAAATATGTCTCCGACTATATAAGGAAAAGACGATGGTCATATATCGGTCATGTCCTACGAATGCAAAACAACAGAATACCACTACAGGCGCTCACTTGGGTTCCTGAGGGTAAGAGGAAAAAAGGAAGACCAAAAGAAACACTCAGAAGAACAATAATAAGAGAAGGAAGAACGTTGGGCCTAAATAATGTGCAAGAGCTAAGAGGAGTGGCGTCACAACGAACAACCTGGAGAGCACTGGTTTCTGCCTTATGCGCCGTGTTTGGTGCTTAAAGAATTTATTATTATTATTATTATAGGTGTGCGCAGCACGCACATCACACATAGAGAATACGCCACTGACATTAACCAAAAACGTTCACGCATCCGCAAATTCTATTGCATTTTTCTTTAGGTACATTATAAATATTTAGTGTCGTAATAATATTAAACTTTTCAAGTTTCTTTCATTCTATTCAGGTTCACAGTGAATCAGCTCTTAGCAGTCCTACCCTGGGCAGCGTCTATTCCAGAATGCACCCTCTGACCTACGACCCATGGCCCTTCAATGTCAGCAATCCTCACACCACCAGCCACCCCACAATCAAAACGGAAGTACCTACGCCGCCATCTGTCAACGGTACATCCGCGTGGTGGGACGTGCACGCAGGAACAAGCTCCTGGCTTACTGACACGAGCTCGGCTGCAGGGGCCGCAGCTCTCCGATCTCAGATCTCTCCTTCATATCCAACCTCAGATTTCTCACTGACCCACGCCCTAGGATCCAACGCAAATGCTCTCCTGTCTTCTGGCCAACACTTGCTTCAAGACACCTACAGCACTTACAAGTCCATGCTGTCATCACAGTCTGACCTTGGAGCGGCGGCTTCAATGTCACCTTTCCTTGCCGCAACGAGATCTGGAATTTCTGGACTTCCGAGCGCCCGCACGCAAAGGCGGTACACGGGGCGCTCTAATTGCGACTGTCCAAACTGCCAAGAAGCCGATCGGCTGGGACCTGCAGGGGAGCATCTGCGCAAGCGAAATATTCACAGTTGTCACATTCCTGGATGTGGTAAAGTTTACAATAAGACATCGCACCTTAAAGCGCATCTACGTTGGCATACTGGGGAAAGACCTTTCGTTTGTAACTGGCTTTTTTGCGGGAAGAGATTCACTCGCTCCGACGAGCTCCAGCGTCATCTTCGCACACACAGCGGGGAAAAACGTTTCGCTTGTCCAGTATGTAACAAGAGGTTCATGCGAAGCGATCATCTGAGCAAACACGTGAAGACCCACAGCGAAGGCGGTGGAGACGGCAGTGAAAGTGAGTCAGAGAATGCGTCAAGAGAAGGCAGCATGCCACGTGATGGTCTGTCCCCACATGCAAAGCTGCTAACTACATCTTCAACCCTTTTTAGTCATCTTTTACAACATAGCAGGACGCCGAAACAGATTATTGGCTTCCCAATATCGAGACCAGAGATTCTCACAAGCGAACAGTCAGAAATAGCTTCTTAGAATGATCTTATACAGCTCTCAGAATGTTTATAAATATTACACACACATAAAGGTATGTTTTCAGGCACTCGTGAATAATAAAGTAGAAAACTGGACAACAGAAAAACAACAGACGTGAGTGGCTTACCGGGGAATCGAACCCAGGACCTTCCGTGCGGCACCCGCGCTTAGCTATGGAAGCGAATCACACTATTCTCCCAGCCAGCTAAGTACTCTCAGAATGTTTGCCAAGTGCTGTCTGTAACACTCACATTATGTCGCCATTCATTAATCTTCACCATTCACATCCCTAATGATTATAAGCCTTCAACTAAACTCATGCGAAGTCCTTCTTCCCGGACCATCTAGGTCTTTTCATATCTTCTTAAGCTCTTTCATTTCGCTCTCCAGTTCTCCTCTCTCCATTTTTTAGATCTTCCTTCACCTTTCTTACCATCGGGTTTCCAAAAAAAGCGTTACTAGTAATGCTATAAACAAGTTTCCTAAGTGTATGTAGTATGTATCGTGGGCATCCTATTTCTATGTCTTGTTCCACTTGCGCTAATGTAGTTCTTTTTATAAGTTCCACACTGTTGAAATTGTCGTACGTTGTCAATCTGTCTGTTCTACGCAAGCATCTATTTATAAAAGTCTTCATAATCTTTGGACCTTTTGAATTTCATTTGAGTTTAAGCTGCATCAAACTGTTTTTTTTTTAAAATATTTTGGACCTTTTGAATTTCATTTGAGTTTAAGCTGCATCAAACTGGTTTTTTTTACAAGTGATGTTGAACTCCACTTGTGCTGAAAGCAAAACGAAATTAATGTACATATTTTTTAAAAATGAATTACATGCGATTGATTGATAACCGTTGAATTAGAACAACTGTGGTGTGTTTTAACGAAGCAATGAAATCTCGGGAAACGAAATATGTGACATATTGTTTTTAGAAAAACATGGCGATGTGTAAAAACGAATTAATAGAACAACTGTTTTAAAAAAAAAAACATGGCGATGTTGATTGCTGTTTAAAACAGCCAGAGTTAGAATCCGGAAATGTATTGTTTTATTGATACGTTTTAACATCGCACACACAAGACAGGCAGAAGTGCTTAACATCAAAAAGATAAAAAAAACCGCCCCCCCCCAGGACAACAGAGAAAAAATTTTTTTTTTAACACTTGGACGTATCTACGTTTCAGTACCAGTTTTTGTCCCTCCAAGAAACCCCCCCCCCCCCCCCCCCCCCAAAAGAAATACCCCCCCCCCCCCCTCCCCCCCCAAGAACAACGTTGAACCCGTGTGTTTTATTCTACACAGCATTAGAACAGACAATGCCAGCCTTAAAGAAATGTATTGTTTTAATACGTTTTATTATTTTTTTTTTTTAACACTTGGACTCTACGTTCAGTCAGTTTTTGTTCCCCCCCCCCCCCCCCCCCGCCCCCCCCCCCCCCCCCCTCGAAGAATAGACGTTTGTGTGTTTTATTCTAGCAACAGGAAAAGGTAGTCATATAACAGACAATGCCACAGGGGAGTGAAGTGTTAGAGACTTCACTATACTAGGTCTAGCATCAAGAGGTGGGGTGACCAAATCCCTTCGTCACTGCTTTTTCCCCTCCCTTATTCAAAAGCAAATTCAGGTACCCATTTACAGCTTGATAGGCTGGAACGTGTTGTTACCGTGAAAAGGACCCTGCATCTTTGTCGCGAGAGACCCAGCGCCATAACCACTCTGTCAATCGGACGCTCATTTATTATTTTCTTTGGTCCTTGGTCACTGACTGACAAAACAAACAGTAACCATCACGCCTTGTGGCGTCTTGTAGAGCAGCAATAACACTGTCCCCACATTGCTCGCTCGGCAGCCATCCTTCGTGACGTGCCCCAGCTCTGGCTAATGCTTTGCATCTCTGCCTCATTCAGTTCTCCGCCAGGTAGATTTTGGCCAGCCTCGCTTTATACTTTCCTTCTGTAGTCCATAGCACATCATTTTTGGTGATGATGTTAGGGTCTCTTCTGAGGATGTGGTCAACCCATTTTCGGCGTCTACCCGCTATGGATTGTTCACATGTCTTCTTAGTGGATCTCATGTTAGACCTGTAAAACCTCTGCAGTCCAATAAATATTTTTACTGAAAAAGTACCTCATTAAATACTAAAAGTACCTAATTAAATACTGAAAGTACCGCTTTATTACTGTATAGTCCGGTTTTTGTTTCACTCTGGAAATAGAGTCATGGTTGTGACTAAGGATTGTTCAAGGTGGTGCGAGGTCTCATGATGGCACACTCCCCATATGGGACTCAATTTCGTGCTACTGAGCTGGATCACACTGTATTCCACGTGATGTTCACTAAAGCATTTCACAAACACATAATATAATATGTTTCTCAGATCCGTTTGTAAGAAATTTTGTATTATGTATTTATTAGTAATTGCAGATGGGCGCTCTAACCAGATCACAAGGTATTTTATATCAGGACATGCGCCCGACAGACGCCCGATGGACCGTGTGTCTAGGTTGAAAGGTGCGCGTCTAGCCAAAACGAGGCAACATTTTATTGTAATAAGAGGGGCGTCACGGTACAAAAATTACCCCAAAAGCAGATACTGCCGTTGGGGATTGAAGTGATTGAGACTTCGCTATAATAGATGGGATGAGCCACTTCTCTTCCTTACCACCTTTGTATTAAATAACTCATGAGCAGTCAGCCACTCATTTACAGTTTGGTAGACTGGAGTGTAACCGCGACCAGCGTTTGCATCCTAAACAGGCATGCGCCTCGAGGACTAAATTGACTATTTCTTTGGAATAGGAGTTTTCATAAAGTCAGTTTCTACTTTAACAAAAACACACACACAAGTCAACTAGAGAAAGAAAAACTCAATAATCCAATGCAGAAGAAGGTCCTCTGGTAAGAAGGCGCATGACGCAACACAGAGAAAGCCAAACGGAGTCTGTGTTGCTGACTGACCTTTTTTTTCTTCTATGAACATCTCCAGATTTGAACACAAGGAGAAGAGAATTGGGGACAGAAATGAAAATAATAAAGGAGGAATGGAAATTTCTTGAGCTGGTGCACGCGACAAGAGGACTTGGCATGTGATTGCTGAAAGCCTATGCTCCTATTTTGGAGCTAAACTGTGTATGCCGAACGTCAGATTTTGTCATTGAAGAAACCAGCTACCTATCTCCCAGTAGCGTTTTATTAAATAGAGTTCGTCTAAGACTCAGGTCCTGAAGGAAGAATATAACTGCTCTTTCTATGGGTCTAAATATGTTCGGCGACACTGCTTATTAGAGTTAACGGTAAGTCCCATAGCAGATACCGCTAAAGGTGAGTAAGAGACTCACTAAGGTAGGGTGACTGGTTGTGACTGGTTGCCTTCGTTGATGCTCCTAATTGAGTTCATTCATCTTATCACTCTAAAACTACCGATGAAGCACATGCTTTCAACAATCTCATGCCAGTCCGTGCCATCAGCTACAGGTCTTTTCATGTGTTACTGAGCCCATTCCTTTCTGTCTCCAGTTCCCATATCCATGTATTCTTAAGTCTACCTCTACCTCTACCTCTACCTCTACCTCTACCTCTGCATCTCTTCCCCTGTGGATTTCATAACAAGGACTTCCTGGCAGTGCTATCAATAGGTTTCTCAATGTGTGTCCTGTCCATCTCCAGCTTCATCTTCTCAAATAGTGTTCCACCGGCACGTGACTGGTTCTTGCCATCCGTTCCGCATTAGTGATCTTGTCATACCACTCCAATCCTTCTATTCTACGCAAACATCCGTTTATGAAAGTATGTAGCTTTATTGGTTGTTCTTTTTATTGTTATCCATGATTCAGAGCCATACAATAGGACTGACTTGACATTTGAATTGGATATTCTGACTGTTGTGTTAGACTTCATTTCTTTTGATCTAATGGAGTTAGCCTTTGCACAATTTCTGCAGGGTACGGACTGTTATCACCGATGTCTGTCAACTCAGTGCCGGTGCATTCATCTGACAGTTGTTCTAAAACTTTTTTCATTCAAATCTAGTTACATCTAGCTACAAAATTGTCATCGTTAGCAGAAAGAATATCCTCCAAACATTATTTTATACCATATGAATCAACACCTTCACCAAAGAAGAAATCAATACAACTTGACTTCTCGGAAAAAAAACTATTCTCCAAGATTTCAGTTGAACCATATGGTTTCCATCCAATAATTTAAGAAGTCAGTCTGGAAATCCATTTTCACTGAGTATAACGTGCAATTAAATAACATAACGGGAATCCAACTAACATAACGTGAATCCGAATAACATCACTTGAGTCTGCATAACAGAGCGAGAATCCAAATAATATAACGGGAATCTAAATAACATAACACGAATGCAACTAAAGTAACCTGAATCCAAATAACATAGTCTGAATCCACAAGAAGTCTTCATCCTAGTTCACTGTTTCTTAAGACTTTGGTCTCGTTACACCTTGGTCCTTTAGAGGTTGTCTAATGTTGTTCTCCCAGCGAACTCTGGGTCGTCCTGGAGGCCTGAATCCCTGGCTTTTGGTTTCCCATTTTTATCGAGCTAGCCGATCTTCTTCCATACTGCAGACATGGCCAAACCATCGTAATTGGGACGGTTCCACTTGGGTCTGCGGGGGGCGGGGTTTTGAGGCCATGACCTATCGTCTGGTTGCGGACCACGTCTCTTCTTGTTACTTCAACCACCTTCCTCAGATATCTCATGTCTGAGTATTACTTTAGCCACCTGACATAAATTGTGTTTCGGATTGAAATAACCGCATGCACAATGCACTATGTCTGATTTCATTCATATATTCATACACCCTGTGGTGCATATTATTCAACAAATTCACACTAATTGTAGTGTCGCGTCCGTTCATTTTTCTACTTCATCAGCATCATCATCATCATGATCATTATCATCTTCTTCTTCTGCGTGTGATCTCCTATAACCACATTTATTTCTCTCATACAGTTGGCAGGAGCCTCCGATTGATAGAGTGCTTACAGCACTGGTCTCACGCGCAAAAATGCCGGGTTTAATTCACGGTTCAGACAAGCTCCAGTCTGCCCAGCTGTAAACGGGTACCTGACTTTGCTCTTTACTTAGGAAAGGAAAAGTCAGCGAGGAAGGGAACTAGTGACCCCACTTCTCGATGCTGGACCTAGTAAAGTCTCTAACACTTCACTCCCTTACGGTAATATCCGCTATGGGGCTAACTTTCCCTTTTATAGTTGGCGGTTTATCTCAGGCTTCACAAATCGCCACACAGTACCTCCTTCAGAGGCGTTGGTAAAGGGCGTTCTAACAATCTGCTCTTCCCATGGAGCTGACACTCTTGAAGGACAAACATTCTGCTGAGCACTTATCTTCATGGCTGCGGAGTCGAAGTCGGCGTCGGAAAATTTTTTGGCCGACTCCACAACACTGCTTATCTTCCCCAATGGGTTTTCATCAGTGCTTCAGACGGTCTGTCTAATTAATTGGTTTTGTGTTCTGCTTTAGCGCAGTTGTGACTGTTTAGCGAATCTCTGAGGGACGATATCTTGGCTTTAGCATTATCCCTATTTGTAGCAGACGATCACAGCACTGCAGCTATTTATAATACTACTGCCTCAGCTAGGAATGAAATTTTTAAAAATACATTTTTCAGTGGCCACTGCGATATGGATTTTCTGTTAGTTCTACATTTTCCTGCATATGCTTTCCCCACTTATTTTTAATGTGGTGCGGGTGCCGTATATTACTCGTGTATATATATATATATATATATATATATATATATATATATATATATATATATATATATATATATATATATATATATATATATATATATATATATATATATATATATATATATATATATATATATATATATATATATATATATATATATATATATATATATATTTCTGTATGCAATGAACGATCTGTTATAACATTTGAGATATCTATTGTAATATTTTGAACAATCATTTCAGCGAAATTGTATAATATGTTGATCGATCTGTAGTGACATTTGAATGATTTAAAATGTTTTGAACGATATGTCATGACATTTGAACAATTTATAATAGTTTGAACAATCTGTTTACATGTTAACTAACTATTATACTGTTCTGAACTATGTGTTTTAACATTTGAAGAATACTTTATAGTATCGGTATTTTAAACCATCTGTTATGACATATGAATGATCTGTTATGACGTTTGAACGTGTTATAACATTTTGAACGATCTATAACATTTTGAACGATCTGTTATAACATTCGAGCGAACTATAATACTGTTTTGAAACATCTGTTGTAAAATTCAGCGTTTTTTAAATAGTATTTAGAACAACATGTTAAGACATTTGAGTGAATTATTATAACATTTTTAACGATCTTTTGTAACTTTTGAGTGAACTATTATAGTGCTTAGAGTGATCTTTTGTAACATTTGAGTGAACTATTATAGTGTTTAGAGTGATCTTTTATAACATTTGAGTGAACTATTATAGTGTTTAGAGTGATCTTTTGTAACATTTGAACATTCTTTTATAATATACTAAACTTCTTCTTCTTCGTCTTTTTCGTCTTCTTCTTTTTCTTCTTTTTCTTCATCTTCTTCGTCTCTACTTCATATTCTTCTTCTTTTTCATACACTCGCGGAAGTGAACTTGAATATGTTCAAAGAAAGCAACGATCAGGCTGTAAGACAAATGTTTTGGTAAAGAGCAAACACATATCTGATAATTGTCTTTGAGGCACCATATGCCATAGATAATTCCATGTCAAGGACCTTTCAGAGCTTCTTCCCGCGAAGTTCATTGTTGAGCTTTCTGCACTGCTGTTTTCATCATACTACTATGCTTCTCTTTTAGAACTTCCTGAATTACCATATCCCTGCATTCCTTGTTTGTAGACCCCCTGCAGATGTCACCATGGGCGAATCCCCGTCTGTTATCCGAATACCTCCTTTAACTTGGGGCATCGCGGGCAATTCTTACAGCTTCAGTCACTTTCCATTACCTTCCTGGGCGGTCTTAACTAATTTATCTGATGAGCCTCATAACATCATTGCTAGTCTTGCACGTTCTCTTGTTTATTAATCTACAGCTAACTTGTAGGTGTTCCTAATGATTTCCTAGTAAACATGTTGATCTTTCTTTTTGTAGCTTCCTCTGAACGTATGATTATTTCAAATATAAGCAGTGACCATACAAGTTTAGGAATGAACTTGAATTGTAGGCACCATATTGTTAAATTACCGATGAGTCTAAGTCAGGATAGAAAAGTAACTTCAGAAGAACATGAAACGATAGCGTCTAGGATTGTGTAAACATTTTTTTCCCCCAAAAATAGATACGATGGCTTACACTGGATAAGGACTTGGCCATGGCACGATAGAAAGACATAGCAAGTTCATGAATGAACAATGAATGCCAAAAGATTAAAAAAAAAAAAAAGGTAAAGGTATCACATAAGGTCGTGCTCGCTTTTATTTTCCATGTTTTTCTTACTTAGTTCTTAAATTTTTTCCTGTCAGTTTTAGTTTGTCTGTTCATGACGAAGGCCTTGTGGCTGCAACGTCAGTTTTTTCTTGCCTTTTTCCTAGGAAGTCGTATCACCTTTTTTTTTTTTTTTTCTCTCCACTCCATCGTAATAGAGTTAAGGTGTTAAAGACTTCACTATGCTATGTCTCGGCTGCATGAGGTAAGGGGACCAGCTCCCTTCCTCACGGCCTTTGTTCTTTCCTAAGTCATGAGCAAAATCAGGCACCGATTTAACCCATGTAGAATGGTGACTCTTGTTTGTTTAGAACCCGGCACTTTTCTTCGACAAGCTAACGCTGGATGGAAATAACCCGTGGCATGGCATCTACAGCAGTGGTTCTCAGCGTGGGCCATATCCCCTTCCCCCCTTCTTCGAAAGGCCATGCCATATTTCTAGAGGGCCACAGTAAGATGATAAAGTATCTTTTTCCAGCTAACAGCGACTATAAGGGGGAACACACAGGTAAATGAAGCCCATAAGGGGGCGATCAGCAAAAAAAAGAAAAAAAAAAGGTTGAGAACCCCAGATCTAGAGCAGGGAGTTTGAGGGCGACGGATGGTTAAGAGTTAACTCCTAAATTTTTTAACAAGTGAAGATAAAGCTACAGATTTATATTGTTATTATTTACTATTATTATTGTTTGGATCTGTGTTTGCTCAAATTATGTGTTCTTCAATTAAAAGCGCGTGTTAAAAACGTGCTTGGACGTCAGAGCAGTACGTGGTTACGAAGTGTCTGTGCGTTTATGAAAGATAAGGAGAATAATAGATTTGATGCCAATTTTGTGGACATTTTGTAAGAACCAGATAAAGTTCTTGGCAGAAATAAAGAATAGGTAATGAAGGAAGCCTGATTTTTTTATGAGTAGTAAATAAATATTCGAAGTAGCCAAGAGGACGTGCACACCATCATAGCTGGCAGACGCTGGAGTTGGGTTGGCCACGTCCTCAGAAGATTCCCCGATGTCATCGCAAGAATAGTTATGCAATGGACCCCCGAAAGAAAATGAAAGAGAGGCCGACCAAAAACAACTTCACGGAGAATTGTGGAGGCCGAGATGCAAAGAATGAACACGAGCTGGGGCACTGTACGAAGGATGGCCGCCGACCGAACAAAGTGGAAAGAGTTTGTTTCTGCCCTGCAAGACGCCACTGATTGCTTTGACAGTCGGCGGCTAAGGATCAAAGAAGAAGAAGTAAATAAATAAACGCGTATTAGTAAAAATAAGCACTTGTAAAACAGGCATTGCCTTCCTTATTAATACTGCATACGATTTACCTTTACGTGTTTATTTACTTACTTGTCAGAAATTCACCTGTAAGACATCTAACTGTTGTGCGCTTTACTTAATTTGGTTTGTTTAACTTAATTTGTTTTGTTAAACTATCTCATCACATCACGTGTAATATACACTTACAATGTATCCTTATCTGTCAAAAACTTCTTAACCATTACAACGTGAAAGTTTTTCATTTCGTTAATATGTCAAAATATGCTCAAGTATTGTACATCTGTATTTATGCTTATTGTTTATTGTATATAAAAACTTTTCTTGTGTAAATATCATAGTAGACTCTTTAACACACCCTTATCTGGCTGATCGCATCATGACAATGTTGTTAGCAATGTAAAATGTATGTCCTGTCTTTTTGAATGTTTTCAAAATAAAGTGAATGGTGTCACAGACCTAAAACTTAATTCTGTCTTATCTTTATACATATTTTTTGTATTCAAGTAATAAGATTGTCAGTTTGTTCAACCTGTTATATTATCGACAGCTTGTTCAACCTGTTATTTAATCCCGAACAGGAAAAAGTTATCATTGTGCAAAGAAGGTTGCCTCTGAAGTTCTCGGGGTTCTCTGAGAAGGTAAGTGTTTATCGGGCTCCATTCTCATGAGACGGTCAAACGACTTAATTTTCTGCATTTCTGTATGCTTGAATGACCCTAACAACAACTCTTCTTCCGCGTTCAGTTTGTAGTCACGCTAAATCTGCAGGCCTGTCGCCAGGACCAAGTCCACAGTCTTTTCTAAGTCAGCCCGGCAGTCCCGTAGCTTCTGCTTGAGCTCAGCACCCCTTGGCCAGGTCAGACGTCGTGGGTCATCATGGGTTGGGCAGTCTTGGAGAATGTGTTCGGGGGTCTGGATTTTAGTTCCCATGGAAACAACAACTCTAAAATGGAATAAAAATAAAAGAATTCTGTCATAATGGACTGAAGTGTTAGAGACTTCACTATGCAAAGTCTCAGCTGTATGAGTGGGGACTACTGGGTAATCTTTCTCGCCGCCTTTACCTTCCCTAACTTAAGTTCAGGACCAGGTACCCATTTACACATGGTAGACTAGAATGCGACACTACTATTTTTAAAAACCGGTGGGAAAATCTTGGCAGAAGTAAAGGATTTCACATATCTTGGTCATTTAATAACGGAAGATGTGAAGCAGAAATCAAGAAGAGAATAGGAATGGCCAAAGCTACATTCAAAGATGTCAGACAGATACTAACATCTAAACAACTAACCCACAATTTCAAACTGAGAATCATCAAATGTTATATATATTCTTCATTATTGTATGGTGTATAAACACGGGCAATGAACAGGCAATTAGGGGAAGTAATTGAGGCCTTTGAGATGTTGATATATATATATATATAAGAATGGGGTTCGTCTCGTGGAAAGAGAAAATAAACAAATAAACAGGACATAGAAAACCTAGAAAGTAAGAAGTGCAGATGTGGGAAGCCATCAAAACTTAGAAATAACAAGATTGAAGGCGAAACTCAAAACTGCTGGACCAGTTGTTACAAAACAGAAAAGATATGACATTTTCAAACTGAATAACCCCCTTGCCAGAAAGGTTTGTGTCGTTGATATTAAGAGACGATATCAAACTGCCAAGAGTCAGGAGGAAAGACAATGGTCAACACCATTTCAACAATATATAAGGAAAGCAGCAAAACATGCTTTGGATTCCAAGAAAGAAAGAGACAAGACTGGATAACACCAGAAACATTAAACACCATAGCGATGAGAAAAGAAATGAAAAGGAAGAAACAGAAGCAAAATCCCCTAGGTTTAAGGAAATATATAGCGAACAGCACAGTCAGCTGGACAAGGAAGTAAAACGTCAAACCCCATCCAACAAAAGGAATTTCCTAGACGATCTTGCAAGACAGGCAGAAGAGACAGCACTGAGAAATGAACACAGCACCGTATATAAAATAACTAAAACTATCAGAAGACGGGGCGCAAACAAAAGTAAGACAAAAGCAAACAAATCTCATCACCACAGCACAGTGGCAGGAAACAAGATGGACAGAGTACTTAACGAGAGACACAGTTGAATGTTCCTGAGGCTGAAAATGACTTAGACGTAAATACATTCCACGAAGAGAAGAAATCATCACAGCTATCAACGGGTTAAAGAATGGAAAAGCACCTGGTCAGGACAATTTAAATGCAGAGATATTTAAGACAGATCCTGAACTAACAGTAGAACTATTAGAACCCATATTTGCACAAGTCTGGCAAACAGAGACAACACGAATGGCGTTGAAGAAAGGAATAATTGTCAAATTGCCCAAAAATGGCCATCTTACAGACTGCAACAACTGGAGTGGAATCACTCTCCTCGTAGTCCCCAGTAATATACTAGGATAATTATCCAGAGAATTTCAAAAGCAGTAGACCACAAACTGAAGATGAGGTTCCCAGAAAGCGGCTTGCAAGGATTCAGTTCACCGTGACATTTTTACCCATACTCTGGTATCTCCCCCTTCTTATAGCTCACAAACCGCCTTCACCCCCTCCCCTCACCCACAGTGAGAAGAAGAGATAGAAATATAACTTAAGTCTTACACACTCTTTCGCTCCTTCGATAATGATTGATAACTTGTAGTGTATGGGAAACACACACAAATACGCTCTGTTAAGCTATATACAGAACAATATAAATATATTTGCATGTGTCACCAACGGATGTCGTTTTCTCATTTGCGGATGTCCTTAGAGCAGAGACACAGGTTACACGCGTGTCATAAACGGTCCACCAACTTCGTGCACGTGGCTTCCCAATTCCCAATGCTCGATATTGGAGAGCGAAGGATAGGTCTCTCATTGCCGGGGGATCAGCTAATTGATGGCCACGCTCTCGCTGGTGTGTGGTCAGCCCACGCTCGCACAGGTTTGCGTAAATGTCTACTGCATGAATACAAATAAACTCGCGGGTCTGGCAAGCCAGCGAATCCGTGAGACGTCCAACCTTCAAATCCCACATCGGGTTACACACAACATTACAATCAAAATTTACACACCACACATGACCCCCATAACCTATCCAGGAACTCATAATTATCCCGTTATACAAATAATTTGTATAAGTCATCAAATAAGTAATATTATATACATCTCTAGGGAAAAACCCTAATCTCTTAAGGAATTCGTAGCAAAATAAATTGATATAACCCCACACTCACTGTATAGAATTGTAAAAGGTCCCGTCTATGTAGTGTTAGCAGTACATAGCGAACTTAAACGTTATTCACTTTCCCGTTGTGAAATGATATAGAAAGATTTACTGCTATACGCGTTCGCGCACTGAGGATTAATTAGTGATAGATTCTACCTGCACAAACTGTCTAAATAAATTATTGCTCTTACCGAAATTGCAATGAATCTGGCAAATAAAGATGACACGTCCACTCTACTAGAATTCCTGGAGCATTAAGTGCGAGATAACTAAAGAGTTCAGATTATATAGTAACTCTCAGGCCACAGGTGTTCGACCACCTGCGATTCCGAGTGACTCTTTCGCCTGGGTTGCACGTAACGTGACGCAACCGCTACGGAACCCTGTGTCACGGAGTGTTCGAAGGTTTCGTCTAGATTATTTAAAAATTCCTTACTTTTCTATTCCTTCACATTTTGTCTGTTTTCTCTACGAAATATTTGCACCTTTGATCTGTTCTATTGCTGTTTTTCAAGTCTTCACTAATAGTCCTGTCATACGATCCTAATGCTATCTTCTCCTACAAACTTACTAAAAGTATTTCTTTAGGGACGTCAGTACAATTTATTCACTTGGTCGAAACCACAGTGGTTCCCAGAGGATTATATTTCCGTGTCCAGTGGCCAACTGAAGACCACCACGATAAATCGTTTTACGTGTCTAAGCAAGAGACGGGAAATAATTAACTCTGGACGTGGGAACGAAAATGTCTTAACTTCATGCGAACAAATGATGAGTTTTAAAATCACTTGCTGATAACCGTTGAAAGAGAATGCACGCTTATAGAAGAGAAGCCTCAAGCGACCTCATATCTACAGTATATGTGATTTGAGAGTAACGCTACTCAAAATATATTGACTTAAGCTGCGGATAAAGTCCTGAGCAGTAAGCAAACTCTCAGTATTTGCTTAATTAGCTAACTCTAATACCAAGGGATTAGTTAATTGATGTAAAGTGTGAAATACTTAATATTGTGGTTTTACTTCTTTACATTAGATTGATAGCTATTTTGCATTTATGTATTATGAATTTTATCATTGTTGCATAATAATGATGTAAGTGCTGGCTGATATCTGACAGTACTACAGGCTAATTATATTGGGAATGTGATGAAGAAAGCTGTTGTGAACGAGAGAAGAACCATGTTGTTCAATGGACGAGTGAATGAAATATCATTCATCCAATGCAGTCACGCATGGACGCACACGACCAGGCGTCTGCTTGTAAGAAAGGTTGACCTGACTGACCCGACCAGTGTGGGACTACTGCTACACGGGAATTTGTAAACAAATGGACAGTGCCTTTAAGGAAAAGACTGCCGTTACGGTTCAGGTAAATATATTATTAGGCACCATTCTGAGACCAAATGTCCAGAGTGGCTGTAGATCCCGGTTCTCCTTATTAAAATGATAGAGTGTAATGGGCTGTGTAAGTCCTTCAAAATACTCCAACAAAGTCCGGTCTCATAAATGGAATTCTGATTCTAACTTTGGCAGTCTGGTTGTAGTCTTGGCAAGCGATTCTCACAGTGTCTTAAAACAGCAAACTCGTCAGATTATATTGCTCTGTCTGCCCCCGCATTTTTTTGTTACGATGCTAAGCACAGCTCCAATCGTTTGAAACATGTGTGTTTTGAGGGCAATTCAAAATATTTCCACGTAGGAAAAATTATGCGTGTGATGCAAAAGGTCCCGTCTCATTTATATAGAATGAAAACATCCGATCCACTCTGGGCAATGTTTATAAATAACCTCCTACATCTGCCCGGACTATTACAACATTTCCGCTCGGGTGTGTCCGACTGATAAGTGCGTGTCTGTAATCTGACCACAGACGGGTAATTTATCGCCCGGCATGCCTTTTCAATGCTTAAACAAAGTCGCTGGGGCGATTTTAGTGTTAATCTGTAGTCTGATGTCGGCCACACCCGAGATTAACCAACATGATTGTCGGTTCATATTATCTCAGCCGGTCCTTGCAAAACAGGGAGGAACGGGTAAGCAAACATACATGACGACTTATCACTGCGAGGAGTGTAAGAATGTTTGAAAATACAAAATATCTGCTACATAGCGGAGAAAGAAAGAGGTGCCGACCATTGAAAAGCATGCAATTAGACATTACAACAATCATAGAATACGGCCGTAGTGGACAAGACAGCGACCCAAAAATTGTATGACAGATAGCTAAAAATGAGGTAAGTTGGAATCTTGTGGTTATTGATATGTTGCAACTTTTTACGATGTTCTGGAAATACATTTCTCACACAATCATTGTGTGCGTATACAGGATGGCGCCACACTCCTGTCTTCCCAGCTACAAATAGATTCCTGACTCTGCACATGAGTAAATAAAGGCAAAGGCAGTGAGGAAGTGAAAAGGTCCCCCCACCTCTCAAAAGATAAGGCCTAGTTTAATTAAATTCACTTCCCTACCGAAGTATGTGCTTTGGGACTACCCTGTAGCATAATGGAAAAATACTCTTAGTTAGAATTTAGTATGTAAACACATTGCATCGCCCAAGGGTTAATGCTGAAACAAAAAATCGCAACAATACTAGCAGACGCATGCGTAGTCTTAACCTCGTCGGATAGGGAAGGGGGGGGGGGGGGGGAGTGGAGAAGGAGAGGAAAAGTCAATACCGTCATAATGGCGAAGCAATTTGTGCATGGGGACGGATGGAATTTCTTAAAGGATGGCTTGGGGTAGTGTTGTTTTACAATAATAATAACTGAGTTCGCTAGTGAGAATGTTCATGCATGGAAATCTAAAAGGAAATTGGTAAGGAGGATGTACCTACTGGAATATCGATAAGTTTGTGAGATGGCCACGTTCGAAGGTAAGCCTAGTATTAATCTTTAAAAATTTATTTAGACCTCATGCCCACATGGAAAGCTAATATCAAGGAATGGATTTGAAGCTTGTCGCAAGGGATTTTGAAGGATATTGACCAGACGATGATAAAACAGGCCATTTAAGAGGTGCAAGCCTTAATAAGTTGCAAGGTTAAACACAATTAGCCCACAGAGAGCATTTTATAGAATTATTTCTGGCCAATCGGAAACGACTCCCTGAGACGTACGCACCACTGATATATAAGGGTGGCAGTTTCGGAATTCATTTATCACACACAACCTTGTTAAGCCCAGCCAGAAGAAGCAAAGTAGAGCACTGTCATTGACAAGCCATTTTTGACTGTATGCAGGGCAGGCATCTTCACTAAAAGTGTAATTCTGTGTTGGAGAAAGATTCTTAGAGGGATCCTAGGGCACATACCACAAGTGTGATCATATTTATGAGGTCTGAGGTCCTTATATCCTGCTGTATGTGAAGCCCAGAGATAGAAGGAGCCTATTACTGTCATTCCCCTTACTGTTTGGGAGTTTGCAGAACAGACTATCAGTGTTTTAGTAAAGTGCAACTGACTTGGACCTGAGATAAGTTTCATGAGTCTAGTAACCAGTGTGAGACAAGCTACTATTGTCAACAGAATGTTTTAAATGATGAACTTGAGCTGTAAAGATAGGAGAGACAGATAAACTTTAATTTTTCTCTATTAAAATAAATACAGAAGGACGGTGAACATTCCTGGTGGACAAGATAGAGTGTAAAGGAACTTGTTATTTAATAAGATCCAAAGTGGATCCGTTATTTTAGTATTTACTTACAAATAGATTGGAATGTACATACTCTACCATAATCACCATTGCCTCAACATTCACCCATCATCACAATAGTACATAGTGTAGATAATAAATTAATTGAATTGTAAGCCACTTGAGTTATTAATTACTTTTATTCAAAATTGAGTTACAGTTCTATTTTCAAAGTTAAATAAGTACATCATACGGTATCAAAAGGTGAGAGGGCGCCAGTATAATCTGCTTGTTTATATCTAATCTAATCCTTGCCACAGATTATTCACAACCGTGATCTTCTTGTGAGGGTGAGACCAGTGAGCTCTAGACACTGGGATTTCACCATTTTTTCAGGAGAGAACATTACTTCTGTCAATACTATCACTACATCTAAATAAACCTCTCGCTACTTACCTGTACTGTTGAACATCTATTGGCAGAGTGATTAGAGTGCTTGCTTCGCGAGACAAAGTTACCGGATTCAAAACCTCGAAGTGTCACACTCCAGTATTCCCAATTGTAAATGGGTACTTGACTTTTCTCTTGAGTTATAGATTATAGCGGTAGTGAGGCAGGTTGGGTAACCCACCCAGTACAGCTAAGACTTAGTATAGCGACGACCATCACACTTCCCTCCCCAACGGCAGTATCTGTTGTGAGACTATGTGTTTTTGTTTCATTTTTTAAAATTGGCACAAAGACTATTTTCTTTTCATTGCTGGCATGTATATAAATCTCATCTAATCTAGCGGAACTTTCACAAGAATATTTTTCTTCTTTGTGTTATTGTTGCTGCATACTTCCCTTCTGTTATGATTAAAATTCATAACAGGTTATAGCTTAGCTCAGCGGGGCTCTGTGTTTGTTTATTTGTACACGAGTCACTGGAAAAGACGGGTGAGCTACGTTAATCATGTCATGCTTGGCTGGGTCTCTTGAGACAAGTGACTGGTGGGAGAGAAGGGATTAGAGAGCGATGGTGTTTTTCATGGCGAGTGGACGGATATGTGTGCGCTCCTGAGATTGACATGATTTTGATGATTGATTCCTGCATGTTAGCAACTTCTGTACTCCAAGATCCTTTGTGAGGGGTACTATACTGTTCAAAAAAAGAAACGCATAGCTACTGAAGGCACACACATAGCCATAACTTTGACATTCAGTAACTTTTTAAATTTAAAATGAGTTAATTGTTCAAATTGCACACAAGAATACCTTAGGATTAAACAAATCAATTGACAGTTGTTTTACATCTGGGTCACGAGAGTTTTTTGGCGTACAGGTTTTCCCGTTAGTATGGTGTGTGGCCTCCTCTTGCATCGATCAGCGACTGGCATCTCCTGGGCAATGATGCGATCAGACGTCTGATGTGGGCATGTGGGATGGCTGCCCACTCTTCCTGGAGTGCCTGGAACAGATCACGACGATTGGCTGGAGCAACGTCTCGGCGACAAACACGTCTATGCAGCTCATCCCACAGGTGCTCAATCTGATTCATGTCTGGAGACAGGGATGGCCAGGGAAGGGTGAGAATGTTGTTGGCAGTCAGGAACTGCGTGGTCAACCGTAAATTAATATGAAACAAATATAAAGGTATGTTATAAGGCACTCGTAGGAAATAAAGAAGTAGAACACTAGACAACAGAAAAACAACAGACATGAGTGGCTTACCCAGGATTTGAACCCTTGACCTTCCGTGTGACAACACCACCTAGCTATGCAAGCGAATCACACTGTCTTCCCTGCCATCTACGCATCCCCCAAAAAGGATATTTCAATGACAGGTCATTAGTGCGAACCTCTATACATAACACCGGAAGTTTACCATGGGCAGTTCAGCCTATTAATGACGCTATCACTTCTGTTGTTCCCCTATATATCAGTATTGGTCAGTCCAACAAGACAAAGACCTTAATACTGTGTCCAGTATGATAGTAGACTTAGAACAGTAAGAACAGGACAGAGGGTAGGTTTGGTATTGTATAAACATTTATAACACATAAGGAAGGGAAACCACGAGGCCTGTAAACAGTAAATTAATATAAAACAAATATAAAGGTATGTTATAAGGCACTCGAAGGAAATAAAGAAGTAGAACACTAGACAACAGAAAAACAACAGACATGAGTGGCTTACCCAGGATTTGAACCCTGGACCTTCCGTGCGACAACACCGCCTAGCTATGCAAGCGAATCACACTGTCCTCCCTGCTATCTACGCATCCCAAAAAAGGATGTTTCAATGACAGGTCATTAGTGCGAACCTCTATACATAACACCGGAAGTTTACCATGGGCAGTTCAGCCTATTAATGACGCTATCACTTCTGTTGTTCCCCTATATATCAGTATTGGTCAGTCCAACAAGACAAAGACCTTAATACTGTGTCCAGTATGATAGTAGACTTAGAACAGTAAGAACAGTACAGAGGGTAGGTTTGGTATTGTATAAACATTTATAACACATAAGGAAGGGAAACCACGAGGCCTGTAAACAGTAAATTAATATGAAACAAATATAAAGGTATGTTATAAGGCACTCGTAGGAAATAAAGAAGTAGAACACTAGACAACAGATAAACAACAGACATGAGTGGCCTATAATAACCTTTATATTTGTTTCATATTAATTTACTGTTTACAGGCCTCGTGGTTTCCCTTTCTTATGTGTTATAAATGTTTATACAATACCAAACCTACCCTCTGTCCTGTTCTTACTGTTCTAAGTCTACTATCATACTGGACACAGTATTAAGGTCTTTGTCTTGTTGGACTGACCAATACTGATATATAGGGGAACAACAGAAGTGATTGCGTCATTAATAGGCTGAACTGCCCATGGTAAACTTCCGGTGTTATGTATAGAGGTTCGCACTAATGACCTGTCATTGAAACATCCTTTTTTGGGGATGCGTAGATGGCAGGGAGGACAGTGTGATTCGCTTGCATAGCTAGGCGGTGTTGTCGCACGGAAGGTCCAGGGTTCAAATCCTGGGTAAGCCACTCATGTCTGTTGTTTTTCTGTTGTCTAGTGTTCTACTTCTTTATTTCCTTCGAGTGCCTTATAACATACCTTTATATTTGGTTGATATTAATTTACTGTTTACAGGCCTCGTGGTTTCCCTTCCTTATGTGTTATAAATGTGGTCAACCGTACACAATGGGGTCTGGCGTTGTCCTGTTGATACACAGACCTTTGGGCAGTCAAAAGTGGAAGGACATGTGGTCGAAGAATTTCATTGACGTATCATTGCGCATTCAAGCCTCCTTCAATGTGCACCAGTTGACTCCTTCCGTTGTAACTGATCATTCCCCACACAATTGCACCTCGACCACTGTGCGGCGGAGCTTCATCAACGCAATTTTGGGCAAAACGTTCATTTCGCCTACGGTAGACCCTACGCCGTCTATCATGACGCTGCAACAAAAAGAAAGATTCGTCACTAAACCAGACACGTCTCCATTGATTGTCAGCTGCCCAGGGACGATGCTGGTTGGCCCAAAGAAGTCGATTTTGGCGATGGCGACGCGTAAGGACAGGTCCTCGGTGAGGTCGTTGTGCCCAAAATCCAGCGTCATGCAGTCTATTCCGGACAGTTTGATCAGACACATGACGTCCTGCAGGCAATGACTGGGCATTTGAGGAAGCTGTTGTAAACCTGTCTCTGAGGTGACGAAGCCGAATAAAGCGATCCTCCGCTGCTGTTGTCACTCTGGGTTGTCCACTGCGATGCCGGTCTTCAACTGAGCCAGTTGCTTGGAACCGGTGCCAAAGTCGACTGATGGTACTCTAATGCACGTTTAGATGCCTGGCAACCTGACTTTGACTTTCGCCTGCATGCAGTCGGCCAATAGCAATGTTCTTTAAATTTATCGATAGAGACGCCATAAATGTCTGCTTGAAAATGAACTGAATTTTGTGTGTGTAGCGTTATCCTTTTATAGGGTTTCAGTTGCGTAGTCAGTGAATAGTGTTCACCCCAAATTTTGTTACTTTCACGTGCGCGCAACATGAGCTGTGGTCAAAAATTGCATCATAAACACTATTGACCACTGTCGTGGTTGAGTTAGAGTGTAGAGTATTTGTCGAGTTGGACAACTGTAGTGAAATCGACAAGGGATAGTGGACTGACAGAGTTATAGATTACACTCACAAAAAGGTGTAAATAGGAGATGGACTTGAGACAACCTGGAAGAAGATTTACCAAAATGATCTCTCTCTCCAAGCCTCAACTCACTTATGTCTGTCTAAGCACCTCCTGCTCTCTCTCTCTCTTCTCTTATCATACATAGAGATTATAGTAAAGAGCTAAAAATACAAATATGGATGGAAAGGTCGTGAACAGCGCATTAATAAATGTGTAAAATTTATTAAAGAAGAAAAAGCATGAAATTAATGCATATCATCACAACAACATAAAATTACATCAATACTCAAAATATTCATCAATAATCATATGCACCAAAAACCACACACACAGATCACCATTCATAAAACCTGTAGAACACAGAGAGATGAAATAACTGAGTGTCAGCCCGTCCGTTTTCGGGACCAGATGAAATAGTCCGGACAGTGTGTTACTTGTAGATCCTTCGTGAGGGACTATGCCTACAAAACTGTCCTTGTTGGTACTATCATTGGTGATTCCTCCCTACTGGCGCGAGGTGGGCTGGAAGACTCTAGTTACCTTCTGTTTACCAAAATGAATAAACTGCGATTCAGTCCGTCCGCTTTCGGGACCAGATGAAATAGTCCGGACAGTGTGTTACTTGTAGATCCTTCGTGAGGGACTATGCCTACAAAACTGTCCTTGTTGGTACTATCATTGGTGACTCCTCCCTACTGGCGCGAGGTGGGCTGGGGGACGCAGTTTATCTCCTGCTGACCAACTGAATGAACTTAGCGACAGCCTGTCCGCTTTCGGGGACCAATGGAATAGCTCCAGTAAGTGGTTTCTTCGTATATATCCGCCATCGGTGATGGAATTAACCTGAATAAAATCACTGTATAGGCGCTATCGTTGGTGTCTTCCCCCTACTGGCGCGAGTGGGGGCTGGAACTCTGTCCATAGATGGCTGCTCATACGTGCGAAGTTCTACATAGACCCAGAAATAAACCATGGAACGAAGTCACTTGAGGACAATTGATACCAAGGCATGCTTATCCGGCGCTAGAATTGGCTTTAAATCCGGTTTTG
>JAMPIV010016435.1:0-39014 GCA_024509875.1 Oreohelix idahoensis
TGAGAAGCAGCGAGCAGTATGATACAGTTGTCCTGCAGCCGCTAGTTGGAGTCTACGCTGTAGCACGGACAGAGCCTCAACTTGAACTTAAAATCCCCTGAACTACTTAGTATAATAAAGGGACAGAGACACTTAAAAATAATGATATCTGTGAATCCTCAATAATATTTCCCACCAGTGCAAACACATAAAGCCATTATGACAAACAACAACTTATGCCTCTAAAAAGCCAGTATTACCTGTCCATAATACTACATCACAACACAACAATCCATATTATAATAATATTATATGTCCAGGACAAAGATCCTTGTATAAATTTGTTGTACATAAACATTGTGGTTTACATTGATTGGATTCTGATTCACTTTTGTAGTCGGATCAGGAAAAATATATAATTAGAAAACTTCAATCTACATATGGTTAAAATTTAAACCCTATGACTTAATAAGAAATAATTTTTTTAGAGTGTTTTTTGTGTTTTTGTGGCCAGTCCAATATTGTTGGCAATTGTTGAGGATCTTTAACTTAGATGTTTATCTGGTTGTGATTGTTGTGGTACTTTCACAATCATCACTATCATAACCCTAGACATTAACGTAGTCATCATAAAATTCAAGAATAAGTCTGATTGGAGGTATAAATGTGGTAGCAAGTAAGGTTATCTATAATACACTACTCTTAATAGATATAGATACCTTCACAGCTGATCTCAGTCAGTACACGAAGTCCCCTATAAATATAATTATATAATCCCAACTCACCACAGAATAATCACTTTTGCGCTGTTTTTAAGTCCTCTGCCCTCTGCTTCCTAAGTTACTTGATAATTTTTTTCTGTTGCGACTAACACCTTTTGTGCCATTGCATTATTAAGCTCAGAAAGACTTCGTCGCCCTATCTTCTGTTGCATTTGTTGCTGATCTGTCTGTGTATGCAATTTTTGTGTGTGTTTTCGCAGGTAATTGTTTTTTCTTCGTATTTTGTGGCTAGGAATCTTTGTACTGATTCATTCTGGCTGTTCTTCTCTCAATACCTGAATTTTTTTTTTCTGTCATGTCATGAAAGCTGTGTGTTTTCCAAACTGGCAGCTTAGTGTGCAGTATAGATAGACGTAGCCGTTAATAATTGCATAGATGGTGGTCTGCTCTCATCCTTGTTTTTGACTCTTTCTACAAAGTTGCTTCACTTCAGTCCTTCCTCTTCCAAGATCAACTAGATTATCTGGTACATTGGGTGGACTGTCAGCCTCCTGAATGTTCTCAGCTTGTTTGTTGTGCTCATCTATCTCTTCTATTTTTCCACTGGCTGCAAGTACGTAATCTTTTCCAACTCTTCAATAGGTGTTTTTTGACTTCATGCGCCGCGTTATGACTTCTCATTGCTTGGTTTGGGGTCTGTTTTTATTTTAATCCAAAGTTTTGACAGCTGCTGTTGACCATCTGTAAATGCCCCATATTCTACGGAGTGGGTCTCATTCGCCCAGTGTATAACTTCTTTAGTACTCTCTCGTTCCGCTCCCTAGACCCCCATGCCAGCAAGACATGCTCATGACTAGTAGCCATTCTCTGCCTTTGCTCTTGACCTGTTTTTCTTTCAATCTGGATTGTCCAAGGTCAAGCATGCGATCAAAATTAATGCCAATATAGTTTGAGTTCTCATCCAGATATCGATGTTTTCCCATTTTCTTTACCACATAAAACACATTGATACAGATCATCGCCACTATAATGACAACATCATTGCCTTGTACAGGCTTCGTTAATATTAGCTATAACTATTTCTTGATCCAGAGACTGCTCGCGGACAGGCACATGTTGCGACAGCACCGGCGCTGACATGTGAGAAGCGTCGAAGGCATTTAAATTCCCTCTAACAACCAGAAAAATAAAGCGTAAAATTTCCCAGTAAATAATTATTTGTTTACATGAAAGTGGGCCGCCATCACGTGACTCGTACCACCTTGAAAAATCCATTCGCCAACTGTGGCGAGACCCTCCCTATAACGACGAAAAAAAGGTACAAGATTGGTTCAACAGATCTCTGCTCGTGTGACATCAGCCCCATTACAGCCGAACATCTGCTCCAGACTTGCCCAACTTACAGCAGTGAACGGAGTGGCATACGGTAACAATCCACATCTCTCCAAGAAAATCTGCTTGGAGATGTCACGAACCTTAAGCTGACTACTGCTTTTATTTAGAGTTGTAAATAACTGAGTCCCCTCAGCTTTTAAAATCTGAACATTAGCAAAGCTTTTCAGAAGCATTGTACAACCCAGGATTTCTTCATGAAGCTGAAAACAGTCAATGTCATTGTTATAAAGTTGTCGAAGATTGAGAAAGCTTTTCTTCAAGATATTTAGGCCATGATTGCTGCTGCTTTCATTTCAGTCAAGCAATAATCCTTCAACTTCTAAAATAAATCAAAATTTAGAATCCGCGTCACAGAGACGGACAAATCTATCTTCCAGTTCACTATAGAGGCGATCAATATTTTCTGTAATTATTCCCATTATTTCTTCTTAGACATTAGACAATCTTTGAAGGACCGAGGACTAGAATGGAACCAGGCCAGGAGGAAGACAGTGTTGCGGTCAGTTTGCTGAATCTATAGTATGTTAAAATGTATCTCGTTAATTTAGGAGACTTTAATTTAATAGTTTCTTGATCAAAGGGGAGGTACTCATATTTTACTGGGATTGTAGTTAACAGAGGTGGTTGTCCCACTTGTCTTTGGCGCGCGACCGTGCGGTCCTATGTCTTTACTTCATGATCTTATAACTGCTGATAATATAAACGATGACACTCAATCTTCTTATGAGTATGTCATTGCTCTCAGGCAGAAGATTATGGAGGCATGCAAACTAGCAGCTTCCTCGTCCGAATTTGCTAAAGAAAAGGCAAGGCAGTTTGCAAATAAGAATAGATGCCTAAGACAACTTTGTCCTGTCTACAAAGCACTTGTTTTGCTCCCTTGTAGGGAAAACAGACTTCTTATTGCATGGAAAGGTCCGTATGCAATAGTCTCAAGAATTTCCGATGTCGACTATGTTGTCGATATTGATGGAAAGCATAAAACTTTTCACATAAATATGCTTACGGAATTTCATGAACGACCAGACTATTTGCAGCCTATTTTCCAGGCTACGGACGATGCTCCAGTCCCACATGGTCATTACTCATCCCTGTCAGTAATACAGGATTAGGAAACTATTTTTTCTGATGTTAATCTACCTCTTCCAGTGATTCCACTTACTTCTACGGAATCATGGAGAAACGTTACTGTTTCTGCTAATTTATCAATTGAGGAACAGCGACAAGTTTCTTCTATGTTACAAGCTTTTCGGGATGTCCTTACTGACATTCCTGGACACACAAGTGTCATTGAACATGACATAATACTTACCGACCATAATCCTATCAGGGTCAGACCTTACCTTATCCCTATTCATTTTCAGACACAAGTCGAGAAAGAATTGGATGAAATGATACAATAAAAAATTATTGAACCATCCACTTCAGCATACTCTTCGTCCATGTTTATTGTTCGAAAGAAAGACAATAACATACGTCTTTGCGTTGATTATCGCAAATTGAACCAAGTTACGAAATTTGATGCTAAACCTATGCCTTTGTTAGAAGATCTACTTATTAGACTTTCTAATTCTCGATACTTTACCAAACTAGACTTGTCAAAAGGTTATTGGCAAGTTCCTCTAACTGAACGCGCCAAACCTCTCAGTGCTTTATCAACACCTAGGGGTTTATTTCAATGGAATTTCATGCCTTTCGGCCTTATGAACGCTCCAGCTACTTTCGTACGCATGATGCGTCGAATTCTCTCATATCGTTCAGATGTCATTGCATACTTGGACGATATTTGTCTTTTCAGTGATTCTTGGGAAGATCACTATTTGGGTTTATATGAGTTACTATCTACTCTACGCGAGCATGGTTTGACTGCAAAACCCTCTAAAGCCTATGTCGGGTTTAGTGAAATTTCTTTCCTTGGTCACCGTGTTGGTCATGGTCTCTTGAAGACAGAGGACCACAACACTTCTAAGATACTAAACATTTCCATTCCTAAAACGAAGAAGCAAGTACGTAGTCTCTTAGGTTTAATACAATTTTAAGGGAGATTCATTCTGAATCTATCTTCGATTATGGTACCTCTTTCAACCCTATTAAAGAAAGGGTCTCCTAATATGTTGCGCTGGTCCCATGAATGCCAATCTTCATTGGATCAGATTAAAAATTTATTCTCATCTCCTCAAATCTTAATGCTACCTGTTACTGATAAGACTTTTGTTCTTCGTAGTGACGCCTCATCCACGGGGATCGGAGCGGCATTAATGCAGGAGTATTCAGAAACTCTGCATCCTGTAATGTATATCTCTAGGAAAGTGAATGCGGCAGAAAGGAATTACTCGGTTCTAGACCGTGAATTGTTGGCTATGGTTTGGTCAATCCTTAAGTTACAAAGATTCCTTCTTGGTGCGCATTTCATTGTGGAAACCGACCAAAAAGCTCTTACAGCTATTCAGAGTAAGAATTTGAAGAGCTCGAGATCCACTCGATATGCCATTGCTCTTCAGCCTTTTCATTTCACGGTACGAGCTATCCGTGGTTCGGATAATGTCATGGCGGATATACTGTCTAGATGCCCACGTGACTCCACTTAACTCTTGTGTCCTAAATTTCCTGATACACGTCGAGACTTATGACAGTTCTTTACTATAACAGTATATGTTAACACATTTGTGTTCACCTTAAAGTTGTAAATTAGGTGATTTATTTCTCTGTTACCATCTTTGGTATAACGGAGAAAGGTTTAGTTATAGCAATATAAGGGACGAAAATTCGCAAAGGCACAGTTTATAGTTTATAATGAATGTTTGATTGCTGTATATTAGAAAATCTTACAATTATCATATAGAATTATTTGTATTTTCTCAGCAGAATCATTACTGGTGCTGGGAGAATCTGTACATGTTGTCATCTATGATGTATTACGATGTCCATACTTACCAGTCGGACGACACTGTAGATGCGCCCGCTTAGAATTTGACCTGCGAAATCATTTATCTGCTATATTATTAATATTGTATAACATTATATTAAATCATATATTGCATGTTAGAATAATGTACCTTTATTGGTTAAAGTGATTGTATCACTGTTTTTGATGATTTGTCCATTGCTAAACTTGGAAAAAAGGTACTTGATGTAATATAATATGATATGTATGTAATTGTTGGTTTGCATTGTAACTTTGTCAGCACTGTAGTGTACATTGGTGGCACCTCCCATGATACGTGTATACTTAGAGGAATGCTTTCTCTAATGTGCTGCGATATATTCTCACCTGACGTTCTATGCGTCGAGTTAGCCTCATATTAGGCGTTATATTTATTTGTGATACTTCTCATCTGCCCATTCGTTGTGCGTTATGAGCTTGTTGTATCTTGCTATTCGATGTATTTCCAAAAAAATGTTTCATTTTTTCCCCGGGGGGTGTGGTAAACTGTTGCGGTCAGTTTGCTGAATCTATTGTATGTTAAAATGTACCTGGTTAATTTTGGAGACTTTAATTTAATAGTTTCTTGATCAAAGGGGAGGTACTCATGTTTTACTCGGATTGCAGTTAACAGTGGTGGTTGTCCCACTTGTCTGTTAACCCAGCGTCTAATTTTAGAACCGATGTCAGCTTTTCCTGACATGTTCAACCATCTGAGTTTAGCTCAAGGGTCTAGGGTCACGACGCATGCGCGAAGATTCTGGCGCGATTTAAGACATCCTGTGTTTAAGGAGTCGAGCTGTAGTTTTGAAAGGGTCAAGACAGTTTTGGGGAAAGTCCTCTGTGTGTTCGACCAAGATGGTTAAAGATTGTTCCCCAATGTTATATTCTGATACGTCTAGGAGGCGAGTGAGTTTTGTGATGTTTATTCCGAAGGGACATTAAGGTAATTTACCCTTAAAACAGTTTCTTTATTGCCAGAATGATAAATGACTTTTTTGTAGCCAGCTAGCTACTTTTCCCTGGGCGGGAAAGAGTCCATCTATGAATACTAGTAATGGAGCTCACGATGTATTCTAATATTATATGCACTGGGCTGGTGTATGCCCAAAGAACTTTACAGGTGCTGTATCCCGCTATCTGCGGTGATGGCATTTAACAAGGTTTGACTCACCCTGTTTGTTATAGAAATATCACGGAGACCATCATATCTATAAGCCCGCCATATTGCGCGGCCTGCTGTAGACCCATATATATATATCTGACTTACTGATGTCAGAAAGGAGTTGCGTAAACTCACATATTTGCTGTATTTTGCTGTAGCTGACGAAGGTGGAATTGTACGAAATCAGCTTATTATATACATGCACCACTGGCTGATGAACTGTATTCATACATGCTATGTCCTGAATTGTCAATAACTATTTTATATTGATGTCGGCGTACCTGTCGTTGTGATGTATTAAAGTCAATCAAACGTCAGAGGTGTTCCGAGAACTATGTGAATTACTGCATGTAATTACTACAACAAGTGTGATGTCATGTAGATGCATTGTCTTCCACGAACTTTCGTACACGCATTTGCATTCATGGAGGTCTACTCACACTCTATATTAATACAACACCTCAACACTTTCAAGTCATCCAAACGAATGCCAGCATTGTTGCGGCCAACCAGGGCCTGTATATAATTATGCCCGCTTGTGGGGCTTAGAATCGTTTCCAACATTGATACTGGACATTCTTCAACATTCAATTCTACATTACGGGCCTTTACATTTATGGTATCCAGTGTGAGCCTTCTACGTCAAGAATAGCTAGTTACAGTTATGGTGGCCAAGTTTTAGCCATCAACAGACAGCCGATATGATAGCCTGGCGCTCTCTCTTCCAAACCTCTACACCTCACGGTAGAAGGGGAACGACTAAGTAAGTAAGTAAGTATTTCTTCTTTTGCAGAGAGCCCTACTTCTTTACATTTCACACCGGGCCTTTGATTCTTCATTTTGTGACGTTTTTCTTCTTGAATATCTCATTCATCGCCGTCTTTGGCAACAGCAAATTTAGTAACCAAAGAAAATCTCCAATATTGCTTTTCCTTTCCTGTCTAAGGGATTCTTTGTGGCCAAGCAATGCTAGGTTCTGATTTGCTTTAAAATGTATGCAATGGAGAATTCTGTGCATAACATCTCGCCATATTTATTTTCTGTTGCAATTTGAGCCTTAAGCTCAATGCGTCCTCTTTTCTCAAAAAGGTTTTGTTTACATTTCCTTAAATTGAATGAAACAGTATTGATGACATTTTTTGTGAATTTTCATGGGTGCAAAACCTTTTTGGCGCTTTCTAGCAACTGAATATACTTTCTTGCTCCAACGAAGACTGATTGTCAGTTTGAGAAAGTAAGGAGGGATCCCGTTACACGCACATTGAGGCATATTGGGAATATGGTGTTAGGCCCATATGTTCTTGACCCTCGGCACACTAAGGGTGATGTGGTCAGTATCACGCCGGCCGCCTTAACCTTCCCAGACGTTGCTCTGGTACCCACATCATGAGGCTGGGTCGACCCCGGAGCCGTTTGCAGTCTAAAAAATCCCACCTCAACTGGGGATCGAACCATGTACCACCAAGCTTGGAAGCCAGTGCACTAACCACTTTCCTTTGAGAAAGTAGCACACAGCAAAACAAAAGGCTGCCTTTTTCTGAAGATTAAACAAGATAGAAGCGCCAGACATCTTCTCAATCTCCATTTCCTAACTTTATTTTAAACTGTCTTTTTTTCCTTGATCGATTCTGTATGGGGATAAAGGCATCTATTTTGAAAAATACCACGAACAAAATCTGATCATTTCTGTAAACAGTGCATCTGATAAAATGACTTTCTGTGATGTCTTATCTAACTACAAGAAGCCTACATCATGATACTAAATCGCATCTGGTATAGTCTGTGCTGTTTGTTCCTGCTTTTTACTGCTCAAAGTTTCCAGTATCTTCGGGTCTCTTGACAGACACTTCTGGTTCTCGAAAGATAACCTGTTCTCCTTTTGATATATTGATGGGCTGGTCAACATTACTGTCTCATGCACTAACTGCTGAAGAAGTACAAGCTTCTTGATTTTCAAAAAATGATATTATAAAGCCACTTGACGTCTTAGCTTCTTCCTCTTCTTGCATTTTCCTTTTCTTCCTTCTTTAGCTATACTCAGTAAAAAATTTTTGTTAGTAATATTCGTATCATGATAAGACTTTCTGCAATAGAAAAAGAAAGAATGAAAAATATTGTGCTATGACCGTAATAGTAACACAACTATATTGAAAAAAAAAAGATACTAACACACCGAAAAACTAATTAGGGAATCTCGAGAGCAAAGCAAAACGCCAATATGATAGCAATGAATACCACGTGCACACAAATTGTTGTGGAATGATCGTCGACAAAAACCAACATTGTGATGATGTCACCATGATACAACGTTAAAATATCTCCAAAATTAACGATGAAATGTAGGGTTAAAAAAAATGCGTAAGATACTAGGAGACATGCTCGCCCATGCCAGCCCTTCCCACCGCCATTTAAAACTAACGAGTTAGAAGTGCAGACGAAACGTTTACCCTTTGTAGACGGGAGAGAACGGAGGACACAAAAAAGGAAAAATATGACTGAACACGTGTTTGAAGTTCGAACGGCAAAAAGACGCAAGTGGGGGTGAAAGAAAAAAAATTCACGTCCCCGAGTTGACATAAAGTAAGGAAATGGACAAGAAACGGACATTAGCTCTTGATCGAGACAGTCATTTCTTGGGCGTGTTTCGATACTTGGTCTTTATTTGAATGCCGCGGCAAAACACATGAGGAAGGTTCTCGAACAAATTTCAAAAATTAAACTTGAGAAAAAATATGTTTTTTCTTAATACTAGAGTTATGAAAATAAAACCTAGCTAGTTTGATAGCCCATCTTGAGCAGAGAAATAATATGCTTTCATTTATACAGACGGATAGATAATAAAGAAGATATTGACAAAAGACTGTATTGTTCATATCATACAAGCGACTGCACTGTTAACCCATGTCACTAAAAGCTTCCAAAATCTTGGCCTTGAGCCTGCAAACGAAAAAAATCGAGCTGTAATTAAAGAGAGGGAATGTGGTGGAGAATTGTAGCTAAAAATAACTTAGGCAGCAGATTCGTGTAGGAAATGCATGTAAAACCAAGTGTGTTTTTATGAAAAAAACAAGTAGAGACAGACGGACTAACAGACCGTAATACATACTTGACTGAGATTTGACTGAAGTGACTTTTGGTTGAAGATTTGAAAGAAAGGGGGGAAGTCGGCGATTGGTCAACGCATTTTATAGTAGCGGGATAGAGAGGTGAAAGTTTGCCATTCGACATAAGTCTGTTCAGAGACGCAGTTTGAATCCACGGTGGTGCTGATTCCATAAAAATATAACTATATAGTGGGACGCCATCATACGGCCAGCAGCTCAGCTGAGTTTTGCTAGCAAACTTTAACTGTGTTCTCAATTCTGAATTCTGGTAAGAATGAACAATATTTATTCTGTATATTTTAATAATTCGAGTGATTGATACTGCCATATCATAAAAATGATTACGACAAGTAAGTGTTCGCTCTAGATCCCCAGCCCTAGATCAGGGTCTAGAGACATAGATACAAAGAAAACATATAGGCACGCCTAACTGAAACTATGAAAAAGGATCTAGTGTTGAGATCAGTGGAACATATCACCTATCTTATTTAATAGCAGGAAGCTATTGAACATATCTCAGATGCAATGTAGTCTTGGGGAACTAATACTATGTGAAACCAACTTGGTAAGATGTGCTGTGTGGTCAGAGAGATCTGACCCAGTCTATGTGGTGTTGTTGTTGTGTAGTGTTGTGTGCAGAAGTGGTTCAGGAAGTAGAGTTCTGACACATGACCAATACTTTTGTTTCAGAACTGTGAGTTTCTATTTTGCACCAAAGCGGTGTCAAATGCTGTAGTAATATATACAAGTGTGGACCAGAGCAGTCTATCATTGTGTCAGAGCAGCCGTATATTGCCCCCAGCACGGAGAGGTGGGGCCACAAGACTTTTGTACAGGATCGACGCAGGCGAGATAAGTCATATCTGGCCTGCTGGACTTTCACCAACGACATTTTCAACTAAATTATCCCTAATTTACCAGTAAATAAAGCCATGACATTGGGGAAATTAAACTATATATATTTATTCCTAAAAAGTAAACGAACAATGTTTGGCAGTCATAGACTGGGAGTGGCGGAGCCATCTAATCATAATGGTCACCAAGAAGATATAAAAACCTTCTGTTAGCCCCTCATTCCCAAAGCCCCAGGACTTCCAAAAACCGTTCAATGGCACCTAGAACTTTGTCGTCTCTTACATCTTGTCTGCGTCTCATCTTACTTCCATTCCTCCTTCTGCTGACACAAGACCCACACTCCAAGCAACCCTACGTACTTGAAACTAGTCACTTCTTCCAGCTCTCCCCTTCCGAAACAAACCCTCAACTAGTGCTGTTGCTCTTCTCTGGCAGTACACCATCACCTGACTTTTTCCTACAATTACATATACCTGCACATACTTACACATTTTAACTTTGAAGTGAGTAAATAAGAACTGGATCCATTAACACGAAGTGGAATTGTTGCATGATTTAACCATAGACCGCTTCTTCCCCCCCCCCCCATCCAACACCAATTTGGTATCCATTGCACGTGCCGCATCTCTCACCTTGGTTACGCCCACTGGTCACATAGCGAATAAAGAAAATGTCATGTTTTGTTAAGATATCCACGTTTACTGTTGTTAACATTCGCGCTGATAAAACAAAAGGAAATAACGAGAGGAAATAAATGTTCATGCATTCCCATCGAGTTTACCTCTATCAGCAAAGTAACCGTGTTCCGGGATCGAAAAAAGGTAACGTCAACGCTTCCAGTCTACCCAAAAGCTGTAAACTACTTCCTGACTCCGTTCTTCTTAAGGAATTTTTGCAAAGGCAGCGAGGTAGGGATATGTCACTGCTACCTCAGAAGCGTGTGAAGTCTGCAACACTTTACTCTCCTAAGGCAGTACTCTGCTATGTACCTATCTGTGCCATAGGAGTATTCTATCGCGCAGAATAAAAATGGATGACTACGTATCATTAATCCGCCATTTGTTATATTTGCTCATAGAAATCTATACATAGAAAGATAGGTAGACGTCATGAGACAAACGGTGCTTCCACCCCCACCCACTGTTGTCCCAAACACCAGCGACACCATCGCTGTTACCACTAACCTGACAACTCGACAACCTACCAGTACTCAAAGACTACTAACATCACTTCTGGCACTGCAGCAACTTCCCGAAATCAAAAAAACAACATCGATCCTTGCACACAACCAAAAACCACAACAACAGACACATGCTCTGTTCCACCAAAAGATCAACACCGCGACACGTACGTCTCTTTAGAAGGAACTTCTGTAAAACTCCCCCTTTTACATCAAACTTCCTAACCATTTTAACCTTCCACACGTCATTTTTTAGTCAATATAAATAACTTCTACTTTAGTCACATGTGGTAACAATCAAGAGTTCAGCTGCTCGTGCAAACATCACATGCAGCTCAAAACAAACGTTTGACCTCGAACCTTAACTGCAATCACGTTTGTCCACAATAAAATCCACTCATTAAACATCGCCCCCTCTTTTTTTAAGGAGTCCAGACACCCATAGCACATTCTAAAAAATCACGACAATTGCAGTAATAATAGCCCCTTCAGTCATAACTCTATGGGAATGGAGCCCTTGAGGTGACAGCCCTCAGCTGCTTATATTTTCTCATGTGTTTCCTGTCACGACATCATTCTCCCTTATTCTGTTTGCGGTGAGAGCTTCTGTCCGCCCAATCTGAGGTGGCACCGTAGAGAACATCGCCACTTGGTGGCGATCGGCAGCTTCATCCTCCCAGGTTTCTGGTATGTTATGACAGTATACCCGTCAAAAAAGACAAAAAAAAGAAAAAAAAAGAAAACCCGTCAAAAGAAAAGTCTAGAAAATTAAAGCGATCAACATTCACTTTCAGCATTTGCAAACGTTTATATTAAACCTTTGAGAAGTTGGAAAAGGTAAATATAGTGTAAAATGCACTAATACGCCAATTCCCCCAAAAAAACGCCCCCTTTATAAAAATTCTGTACATTTTTTTGCATTGATTCCATGGAAAAATTCTGAAAAAATATATGCCTATAAAGAGAGGGGGGATATACCTACCAAAGGCAGTTTTTGCTCATGGTCAAATTTACGTAGCGCTCGCCCAAGGAAGGAACCCAGACATTCTTATAGCATATATTCAGAATACATGGTATCAATGCAAAAAATGTACAGACTTTTATAAAATCGTTTTTATTGCGTATTAGTGCATTTACACTCTATTTACCTTTTCCAACTTCTCAGTCTTCTAAACGTTCTGCAAATGCTGAAAGTTGAATGTGATCGCTTTAATTTGTCTAGACTCTTTCTTTTGACGGGTATACTGTCATAACATCCAGAACCTGGGAGGATGAAGCTGCCGATCGCACCAAGTGGCGATGTTCTCTACGGTGCCACCTCAGATTGGGCGGACAGAAGCTCTCACCGCAAGCAGAATAAGGGAGATGATGTCGACAGGAACACCAGGAAAATAAGCAGCTGAGGGCTGTCACCTCAAGGGCTCATTCCCATAGAGTTATGACTGAAGGGGCTATTATTACTGCAATTGTGTGATTTTTAGAATGTGCTATGGGTGTCTGCTCCTGAGGGGGCGATGTTTACTGAGTGATTTATTGTGACAAACGTGATTGCAGTTAAGTCGAGGTAAACGTTTGTGAGCTGCATGTGATGTTTGCACGAGCAGCTGAACTCTTGATTGTTATCACATGTGACTAAAGTAGAAGTTATTATTGACTAAACCTGACGTGTGGAAGGTTAAAAGGTTAGGAAGTTTGAGTAAGGGGAGTTGACAGAAGTTCCTGAAAGAGACGTACGTGTCGCGGTGTTGATCTTTGGTGGACAGAGCATGTGTCTGTTGTGTGGTTTTTGTTGTTGCAAGGATCGATGTTGTTTTTGATTTCGGAAGTTGCTGCAGTGCCAGAAGTGATGTTAGTAGTCTTTGAGTACTGGTAGGTTGTCGAGTTGTCAGATTAGTGGTAACAGCGATGGTGTCGCTGGTGTTTGGGACAACAGTGGGTGTGTGTGTAAGCACCTTTTGTCTCATGACGTCTACCTATCTTCTATGTATAGATTTATGAGCAATATAACAAATGGCGGATTAATGATACGTAGTCATCCAATTTTATTCTGCGCGATAGAATACACACATGGCAAAGATAGGTACATAGCAGATACTGCCTTAGGAGAGTAAAGTGTTGCAGACTTCACACGCTTTCTGAGGTAGCAGTGACATATCCCTACCTCGCTGCCTTTGCCTTCCTTAAGAAGAACGGAGTCAGGAAGTAGTTTACAGCTGGGTAGACTGGAGCGTGACGTTACCTTTTTTCGATCCCGGAACACGGTTACTTTGCTGATAGAGGTAAACTCGATGGAATGCATGGAACATTTATTTCTCTCGTTATTTCCTTTTGTTTTATCAGCGCGAATGTTAACAACAGTAAACGTGGATCTTAACAAACATGACATTTTCTTTATTCGCTATGTGACCAGTGGCGTAACCAAGGTGAGAGATGCGGCACGTGCAATGGATACCAAATTGGTGTTGGGGGGGGGGGGGGGGGAAGAAGGGGTCTATGGTTAAATCATGCAACAATTCCACTTCTTGTTAATGGCAGTCTATTTACTCCACTTCAAAGTTATGTGTAAGTATGTGTAGGTATGTGTAATTGTAGGAAAGAGTCAGGTGATGGTGTACTGCAGAGAAGAGCAACAGCACTAGTTGAGGGTTTGTTCGGAAGGGGAGAGCTGGAAGAAGTGACTAGTTTCAAGTACGTAGGGTTGCTTGTGTCAGCAGAAGGAGGAATGGAAGTAAAGATGAGACGCAGACAAGATGTAGAGACGAAAGTTCTAGGTGCATTGAACGGTTTTTGGAAGTCCTGGGCTTTGGGAATGAGGGCTAACAGAAGGTTTTATCTTCTTGTGACCATTATGATTAGATGGCTCCCGCTATTTAGTTCCATATTTGTAGTGGATTTTGATGGTATTGTATGGTTGATGTCACCTAGTGTGATGTATGAGGTCAGCTGTGAAGGCTCCTGAGATAAATGTAGATGTGAATTACAGAAGGCCCTTCTTACTACCACTAACGACCTCACACATATCTTTTTTACTAATGAATGTGGCTACGTTAAAATCTAGGGTACTGATATGTAATGTGTTGTGGTAGATTACACACACACACACACACACACAGATATTTAAGAAGTCTAATAATATTAATAAAATTTATAACACACTGAACTAACTCAGTGTTGGGATGGTGTAATCACTCCAGTCTATGACTGCCAAACATTGTTCGTTGACTTTAGGAATAAATATATATAGTTTAATTTCCCCAATGTCATGGCTTTATTTACTGGTAAATTAGGGATAATTTAGTTGAAAATGTCGTTGGTGAAAGTCCAGCAGGCCAGATATGACTTATCTCGCCTGCGTCGATCCTGTACAAAAGTCTTGTGGCCCCACCTCTCCGTGCTGGGGGCAATATACGGCTGCTCTGACACAATGATAGACTGCTCTGGTCCACACTTGTATATATTACTACAGCATTTGACACCGCTTTGGTGCAAAATAGAAACTCACAGTTCTGAAACAAAAGTATTGGTCATGTGTCAGAACTCTACTTCCTGAACCACTTCTGCACACAACACTACACAACAACAACACCACATAGACTGGGTCAGATCTCTCTGACCACACAGCACATCTTACCAAGTTGGTTTCACATAGTATTAGTTCCCCAAGACTACATTGCATCTGAGATATGTTCAATAGCTTCCTGCTATTAAATAAGATAGGTGATATGTTCCACTGATCTCAACACTAGATCCTTTTTCATAGTTTCAGTTAGGCGTGCCTATATATTTTCTGTGTATGTATGTCTCTAGACCCTGATCTAGGGCTGGGGATCTAGAGCGAACACTTACTTGTCGTAATCATTTTTATGATATGGCAGTATCAATCACTCGAATTATTAAAATATACAAAATAAATATTGTTCATTCTTACCAGAATTCAGAATTGAGAACACAGTTAAAGTTTGCTAGCAAAACTCAGCTGAGCTGCTGGCCGTATGATGGCGTCCCACTATATAGTTATATTTTTATGGAATCAGCACCACCGTGGATTCAAACTGCGTCTCTGAACAGACTTATGTCGAATGGCAAACTTTCACCTCTCTATCCCGCTACTATAAAATGCGTTGACCAATCGCCGACTTCCCCCCTTTCTTTCAAATCTTCAACCAAAAGTCACTTCAGTCAAATCTCAGTCAAGTATGTATTACGGTCTGTTAGTCCGTCTGTCTCTACTTGTTTTTTCATAAAAACACACTTGGTTTTACATGCATTTCCTACACGAATCTGCTGCCTAAGTTATTTTTAGCTACAATTCTCCACCACATTCCCTCTCTTTAATTACAGCTCGATTTTTTCGTTTGCAGGCTCAAGGCCAAGATTTTGGAAGCTTTTAGTGACATGGGTTAACAGTGCAGTCGCTTGTATGATATGAACAATACAGTCTTTTGTCAATATCTTCTTTATTATCTATCCGTCTGTATAAATGAAAGCATATTATTTCTCTGCTCAAGATGGGCTATCAAACTAGCTAGGTTTTATTTTCATAACTCTAGTATTAAGAAAAAACATATTTTTTCTCAAGTTTAATTTTTGAAATTTGTTCGAGAACCTTCCTCATGTGTTTTGCCGCGGCATTCAAATAAAGACCAAGTATCGAAACACGCCCAAGAAATGACTGTCTCGATCAAGAGCTAATGTCCGTTTCTTGTCCATTTCCTTACTTTATGTCAACTCGGGGACGTGAATTTTTTTTCTTTCACCCCCACTTGCGTCTTTTTGCCGTTCGAACTTCAAACACGTGTTCAGTCATATTTTTCCTTTTTTGTGTCCTCCGTTCTCTCCCGTCTACAAAGGGTAAACGTTTCGTCTGCACTTCTAACTCGTTAGTTTTAAATGGCGGTGGGAAGGGCTGGCATGGGCGAGCATGTCTCCTAGTATCTTACGCATTTTTTTTAACCCTACATTTCATCGTTAATTTTGGAGATATTTTAACGTTGTATCATGGTGACATCATCACAATGTTGGTTTTTGTCGACGATCATTCCACAACAATTTGTGTGCACGTGGTATTCATTGCTATCATATTGGCGTTTTGCTTTGCTCTCGAGATTCCCTAATTAGTTTTTCGGTGTGTTAGTATCTTTTTTTTTCAATATAGTTGTGTTACTATTACGGTCATAGCACAATATTTTTCATTCTTTCTTTTTCTATTGCAGAAAGTCTTATCATGATACGAATATTACTAACAAAAATTTTTTACTGAGTATAGCTAAAGAAGGAAGAAAAGGAAAATGCAAGAAGAGGAAGAAGCTAAGACGTCAAGTGGCTTTATAATATCATTTTTTGAAAATCAAGAAGCTTGTACTTCTTCAGCAGTTAGTGCATGAGACAGTAATGTTGACCAGCCCATCAATATATCAAAAGGAGAACAGGTTATCTTTCGAGAACCAGAAGTGCCTGTCAAGAGACCCGAAGATACTGGAAACTTTGAGCAGTAAAAAACAGGAACAAACAGCACAGACTATACCAGATGCGATTTAGTATCATGATGTAGGCTTCTTGTAGTTAGATAAGACATCACAGAAAGTCATTTTATCAGATGCACTGTTTACAGAAATGATCAGATTTTGTTCGTGGTATTTTTCAAAATAGATGTCTTTATCCCCATACAGAATCGATCAAGGAAAAAAAGACAGTTTAAAATAAAGTTAGGAAATGGAGATTGAGAAGATGTCTGGCGCTTCTATCTTGTTTAATCTTCAGAAAAAGGCAGCCTTTTGTTTTGCTGTGTGCTACTTTCTCAAAGGAAAGTGGTTAGTGCACTGGCTTCCAAGCTTGGTGGTACATGGTTCGATCCCCAGTTGAGGTGGGATTTTTTAGACTGCAAACGGCTCCGGGGTCGACCCAGCCTCATGATGTGGGTACCAGAGCAACTTCTGGGAAGGTTAAGGCGGCCGGCGTGATACTGACCACATCACCCTTAGTGTGCCGAGGGTCAAGAACATATGGGCCTAACACCATATTCCCAATATGCCTTAATGTGCGTGTAACGGGATCCCTCCTTACTTTCTCAAACTGACAATCAGTCTTCGTTGGAGCAAGAAAGTATATTCAGTTGCTAGAAAGCGCCAAAAAGGTTTTGCACCCATGAAAATTCACAAAAAATGTCATCAATACTGTTTCATTCAATTTAAGGAAATGTAAACAAAACCTTTTTGAGAAAAGAGGACGCATTGAGGTTAAGGCTCAAATTGCAACAGAAAATAAATATGGCGAGATGTTATGCACAGAATTCTCCATTGCATACATTTTAAAGCAAATCAGAACCTAGCATTGCTTGGCCACAAAGAATCCCTTAGACAGGAAAGGAAAAGCAATATTGGAGATTTTCTTTGGTTACTAAATTTGCTGTTGCCAAAGACGGCGATGAATGAGATATTCAAGAAGAAAAACGTCACAAAATGAAGAATCAAAGGCCCGGTGTGAAATGTAAAGAAGTAGGGCTCTCTGCAAAAGAAGAAATACTTACTTACTTACTTAGTCGTTCCCCTTCTACCGTGAGGTGTAGAGGTTTGGAAGAGAGACCGCCAGGCTATCATATCGGCTGTCTGTTGATGGCTAAAACTTGGCCACCATAACTGTAACTAGCTATTCTTGACGTAGAAGGCTCACACTGGATACCATAAATGTAAAGGCCCGTAATGTAGAATTGAATGTTGAAGAATGTCCAGTATCAATGTTGGAAACGATTCTAAGCCCCACAAGCGGGCATAATTATATACAGGCCTTGGTTGGCCGCAACAATGCTGGCATTCGTTTGGATGATTTGAAAGTGTTGAGGTGTTGTATTAATATAGAGTGTGAGTAGACCTCCATGAATGCAAATGCGTGTATGAAAGTTCGTGGAAGACAATGCATCTACATGACATCACACTTGTTGTAGTAATTACATGCAGTAATTTACATAGTTCTCGGAACACCTCTGACGTTTGATTGACTTTAATACATCACAACGACAGGTACGCCGACATCAATATAAAATAGTTATTGACAATTCAGGACATAGCATGTATGAATACAGTTCATCAGCCAGTGGTGCATGTATATAATAAGCTGATCTCGTACAATTCCACCTTCGTCAGCTACAGCAAAATACAGCAAATATGTGAGTTTACGCAACTCCTTTCTGACATCAGTAAGTCAGATATATATATATATGGGTCTACAGCAGGCCGCGCAATATGGCGGGCTTATAGATATGATGGTCTCCGTGATATTTCTATAACAAACAGGGTGAGTCAAACCTTGTTAAATGCCATCACCGCAGATAGCGGGATACAGCACCTGTAAAGTTCTTTGGGCATACACCAGCCCAGTGCATATAATATTAGAATACATCGTGAGCTCCATTACTAGTATTCATAGATGGACTCTTTCCCGCCCAGGGAAAAGTCGCTAGCTGGCTACAAAAAAGTCATTTATCATTCTGGCAATAAAGAAACTGTTTTAAGGGTAAATTACCTTAATGTCCCTTCGGAATAAACATCACAAAACTCACTCGCCTCCTAGGCGTATCAGAATATAACATTGGGGAACAATCTTTAACCATCTTGGTCGAACACACAGAGGACTTTCCCCAAAACTGTCTTGACCCTTTCAAAACTACAGCTCGACTCCTTAAACACAGGATGTCTTAAATCGCGCCAGAATCTTCGCGCATGCGTCGTGACCCTAGACCCTTGAGCTAAACTCAGATGGTTGAACATGTCAGGAAAAGCTGACATCGGTTCTAAAATTAGACGCTGGGTTAACAGACAAGTGGGACAACCACCACTGTTAACTGCAATCCGAGTAAAACATGAGTACCTCCCCTTTGATCAAGAAACTATTAAATTAAAGTCTCCAAAATTAACCAGGTACATTTTAACATACAATAGATTTAGCAAACTGACCGCAACAGTTTACCACACCCCCCGGGAAAAAAATGAAACATTTTTTTTGAAATACATCGAAATGCAAGATACAACAAGCTCATAACGCACAACGAATGGGCAGATGAGAAGTATCACAAATAAATATAACGCCTAATATGAGGCTAACTCGACGCATAGAACGTCAGGTGAGAATATATCGCAGCACATTAGAGAAAGCATTCCTCTAAGTATACACGTATCATGGGAGGTGCCACCAATGTACACTACAGTGCTGACAAAGTTACAATGCAAACCAACAATTACATACATATCATATTATATTACATCAAGTACCTTTTTTCCAAGTTTAGCAATGGACAAATCATCAAAAACAGTGATACAATCACTTTAACCAATAAAGGTACATTATTCTAACATGCAATATATGATTTAATATAATGTTATACAATATTAATAATATAGCAGATAAATGATTTTCGCAGGTCAAAATTCTAAGGGGGCGCATCTACAGTGTCGTCCGACTGGTAAGTATGGACATCGTAATACATCATAGATGACAACATGTACAGATTCTCCCAGCACCAGTAATGATTCTGCTGAGAAAATACAAATAATTCTATATGATAATTGTAAGATTTTCTAATATACAGCAATCAAACATTCATTATAAACTATAAACTGTGCCTTTGCGAATTTTCGTCCCTTATATTGCTATAACTAAACCTTCCTCCGTTATACCAAAGATGGTAACAGAGAAAGAAATCACCTAATTTACAACTTTAAGGTGAACACAAATGTGTTAACATATACTGTTATAGTAAAGAACTGTCATAAGTCTAGACGTGTATCAGGAAATTTAGGACACAAGAGTTAAGTGGAGTCATGTGGGCATCTAGACAGTATATCCGCCATGACATTATCCGAACCACGGATAGCTCGTACCGTGAAATGAAAAGGCTGAAGAGCAATGGCATATCGAGTGGATCTCGAGCTCTTCACCATATTAGGAGACCCTTTCTTTAATAGGGTTGAAAGAGGTGCCATAATCGAAGATAGATTCAGAATGAATCTCCCGTAAAATTGTATTAAACCTAAGAGACTACGTACTTGCTTCTTCGTCTTAGGAATGGAAATGTTTAGTATCTTAGAAGTGTTGTGGTCCTCTGTCTTCAAGAGACCATGACCAACACGGTGACCCAGGAAAGAAATTTCACTAAACCCGACATAGGCTTTAG
Source organism: Oreohelix idahoensis (assembly GCA_024509875.1). Lineage (NCBI taxonomy): Eukaryota > Metazoa > Mollusca > Gastropoda > Stylommatophora > Oreohelicidae > Oreohelix > Oreohelix idahoensis. Next base: position 20,490 of record JAMPIV010016435.1, read on the forward strand.
AGGGTTTTGCAGTCAAACCATGCTCGCGTAGAGTAGATAGTAACTCATATAAACCCAAATAGTGATCTTCCCAAGAATCACTGAAAAGACAAATATCGTCCAAGTATGCAATGACATCTGAACGATATGAGAGAATTCGACGCATCATGCGTACGAAAGTAGCTGGAGCGTTCATAAGGCCGAAAGGCATGAAATTCCATTGAAATAAACCCCTAGGTGTTGAGAAAGCACTGAGAGGTTTGGCGCGTTCAGTTAGAGGAACTTGCCAATAACCTTTTGACAAGTCTAGTTTGGTAAAGTATCGAGAATTAGAAAGTCTAATAAGTAGATCTTCTAACAAAGGCATAGGTTTAGCATCAAATTTCGTAACTTGGTTCAATTTGCGATAATCAACGCAAAGACGTATGTTATTGTCTTTCTTTCGAACAATAAACATGGACGAAGAGTATGCTGAAGTGGATGGTTCAATAATTTTTAATTGTATTATTTCATCCAATTCTTTCTCGACTTGTGTCTGAAAATGAATAGGGATAGGGTAAGGTCTGACCCTGATAGGATTATGGTCGGTAAGTATTATGTCATGTTCAATGACACTTGTGTGTCCAGGAATGTCAGTAAGGACATCCCGAAAAGCTTGTAACATAGAAGAAACTTGTCGCTGTTCCTCAATTGATAAATTAGCAGAAACAGTAACGTTTTTCCATGATTCCGTAGAAGTAAGTGGAATCACAGGAAGAGGTAGATTAACATAAGAAAAAATAGTTTCCTCATCCTGTATTACTGACAGGGATGAGTAATGACCATGTGGGACTGAAGCATCGTCCGTAGCCTGGAAAATAGGCTGCAAATAGTCTGGTCGTTCATGAAATTCCGTAAGCATATTTATGTGAAAAGTTTTATGCTTTCCATCAATATCGACAACATAGTCGACATCGGAAATTCTTGAGACTATTGCATACGGACCTTTCCATGCAATAAGAAGTCTGTTTTCCCTACAAGGGAGCAAAACAAGTGCTTTGTAGACAGGACAAAGTTGTCGTAGGCATCTATTCTTATTTGCAAACTGCCTTGCCTTTTCTTTAGCAAATTCGGACGAGGAAGCTGCTAGTTTGCATGCCTCCATAATCTTCTGCCTGAGAGCAATGACATACTCATAAGAAGATTGAGTGTCATCGTTTATATTATCAGCAGTTATAAGATCATGAAGTAAAGACATAGGACCGCGCGGTCGCGCGCCAAAGACAAGTGGGACAACCACCTCTGTTAACTACAATCCCAGTAAAATATGAGTACCTCCCCTTTGATCAAGAAACTATTAAATTAAAGTCTCCTAAATTAACGAGGTACATTTTAACATACTATAGATTCAGCAAACTGACCGCAACACTGTCTTCCTCCTGGCCTGGTTCCATTCTAGTCCTCGGTCCTTCAAAGATTGTCTAATGTCTAAGAAGAAATAATGGGAATAATTACAGAAAATATTGATCGCCTCTATAGTGAACTGGAAGATAGATTTGTCCGTCTCTGTGACGCGGATTCTAAATTTTTGATTTATTTTAGAAGTTGAAGGATTATTGCTTGACTGAAATGATTTCTGTCCCATTTGTACTTGAATATGGCTTTTATAGTTGTTTTAGCATTTCATAAGTTGTCTCTATAAACGTTTTGTTGCTAGGTTACCTGCTTCCCAGTTGGTTTGATCTAATTCACTGTTTATTTTTCAGTCCTAGCATTTTAAGAACCTCTTTACTTGTTTGTATTGTTCTTGTCATATCCAACCATCCAGGCAAGGGGAGTTAAGAAAAGTAAAATTGTAACCTAGCACGCTGGTCGTTGAAAGTGGCTACTGAGTGTTGGTAGTGGAGCCGGCTATGCCATTTTGTGTGGAAACTTGAAGTCTAAAAAAACAAATATGAATCCCAATATTTGGTACCAAGTAAATGTCAAATCTTTGAGCGGGAAAATTATTGTTTGCAGAATCAAAGGTTATACCGCGATTTTTTCTGTAAGAACAATTATACCGTTCTAGTGCATTGGTACTATCGTGACGTTGCATTACGTGTAGTATGAGCACTAAATTTTTGAAGAAAAAAAAACATAATTGTATAAAATTACTAGTAAGTACGTGTTAGAAGTGAAAGGTATAGGTGGATACAATTACTTACAATTTTTAATGCACTACGCGCATCTTCACCGCAATTATTCGCGTTATTCACCAAGCGTTTATATATAATCTTTCCAATGCATGGTACTACTTTCCATTCATTCATTGCCTTTTTTTCGCTCGTTATAGGGCAGGGGTCTCGCCACAGCTGGCGAATGGATTTTTCAAGGTGGTACGAGTCACGTGATGGCGCCCACTTTCATGTAAACAAATAATTATTTACTGGGAAATTTTACGCTTTATTTTTCTGGTTGTTAGAGAATTTTAATGCCTTTCGACGCTTCTCACATGTCAGCGCCCGGTGCTGTCGCAACATGTGCCTGTCCGCGAGCAGTCTCTGGATCAAGAAATAGTTATAGCTAATATTAACGAAGCCTGTACCAAGGCAATGATGTTGTCTTACAGTGGCGATATCTGTATCAATGTGTTTTATGTGGTAAAGAAAATGGGAAAAATCGATATCTGGATGAGAACCCAAACTATATTGGCATTAATTTTGATCGCTGCTTGACCTTGGACAATCCAGATTGAAAGAAACAGATCAAGAGCAAGGCAGAGAATGGCAGTCATGAGCATTCTTGCTGGCATGGGCTAGGGAGCGGACGAGAGAGTACTAAAGAAGTTATACACTGGGCGAGTGAGACCACTCCTAGAATATGGCATTACAGCATGGTCAACAGCAGCTGTCAAACTTTGATAAAATAAACAGAACCCCAAACCAAGCAATGAGAGTCATAACGCGGCGCATGAAGTCAAAACCTATTGAAGAGTTGGAAAAGATTACGTACCTGCAGCCAGTGGAAAATAGAAGAGATAGCTGAGCACAACAACAAGCTGAGACATTCAGGAGGCTGACAGACCACCCAATGTACCAGATAATCAGTTGACTTGGAAGAGGAAGACTGAAGTGAAGCAACTTTGTAGAAAGAGTCAAAACAAGGATGAGAGCAGACACCATCTATGCAATATTAACGGCTACGTCTATCTATACTGCACACAAGCTGCCAGTTTGGAAACAACACCGCTTTCCTGACATGACAGAAGAAAAAAAATTCAGGTATTGAGAGCAAGAACAGCCAGAATGAAACAGTAGAAAGATTCCTAACCACAAAATACGAAGAAAAACATTACCTGCGAAACACACACAAAATTGCATACACAGACAGATCAGCAACAAATGCAACAGAAGATAGGGCGAAGAAGTCTTTCTGAGCTTAATAATGCAATGGCACAAAAAAGGTGTTAGTCGCAACAGAAAAATTATCAAGTAACTTAGGAGCAGAGGCAGAGGACTTAAAAACAGCCGCAAAAGTGATTATTCTGTGGTGAGTTGGGATTATATAATTATATTTATAGGGGACCTAGTGTACTGACTGAGATCAGCTGTGAAGGTCTCAGTACCTAATAAGTTTGGTGTGTTACAGAGGACCTTACTTGCTGCCACATTTAAACCTCAATCAGACTTATTCTTGAATTTTATGATGACTACGTTAATGTCTAGGGTTATGATAGTGATGAATTGTAAGTACACAACAATCAACAACCAGATAAACATCTAAGTTAAGATCCTCAACAATTGACAACAATATGACAGCCACAAACACATAACACTCTAAAAATTATCTTATTAAGTCAAGGGTTAAATTTTAACAAATGTATTGAATTTCTCAATATATAATTATCCTGATCCGACTACAAAGTGAATCAGGAATCACAATCAAATGTAAACACAATGTTTATGTACAAAATTTTATACAAAGGATCTTTGTCCTGACATATAATATTATTATAATATGAGTGTAGTGTTGTGATGTAGTATTATGAGGTAATACTGGCTTTTAGAGCTAAGTTGTTGTTTGTCATCATGGCTTTATGTGTTTGCACTGGTGGAAATATTATTGAAGGATTCACAGATTCTGTTTTAAAGTCTCTGTCCCCTTTATTATACTAAAGTCAGTTCAGGGGGATTTTAATTAAAAGTTGAGCTCTGTCCGTGCTACAATCTCTTATCTCAAATAGCGGCTGCAGGAAAACTGTATCCTCTGCTCGCTTGCTTCTTAGTTTGATTGAAAATACACAATGGCCGATATCTTGGGCAAGGAGTCTGCTGCTAGCTTTCTGGATCAAGCAATGCTCAGACCATGTGCTGCTAAATTAACATCAGTACCACGGTCCCTGAAATGAGAAGGTTGTGCCTCCTTCTTCATAACTAATATATAATATATTCCCACACTGAAGTACAAGACAGTACAACCATAAAGTTCAGCGCTGTAGGCCAACTGCTAGCTTTTCATGTGACAATATATACACCAGTATTCCTCTCCCTAATGGTTACAACGAATCTGCAATTCCAGCGTTAATCCCTTCCATATAATAGGATAGGTGTCATGTTACTATATGGCACTCCAATATATATATCTGTATATGCAGTTATAGTCCTCTCTGACAATCTTCTACAAAGTGGAGCAATATCTAGGTTTGGCCTCATGTTTGCTACTGAACCACACACATACAGACATACATTATCATTTCACATTCAATTTTCATATAAAATATATATTAAACATGTCTAGCTTACCACAATTTGTAAGGATAACACACTAAAGATGACTTGGCAGAGTTTCAATCTGCGGTAAAGTCCAGGCTGGTATAGTTATATTATAAAAACACAGTCCTGCTATCAACTCGATCAATGTGTACGATATGGCGTCTTCTACAAGATTTTTTCTGCCAATATCGACAGCATTGACCAATCAGTTTGAATCTTTTCAAACTAACACACAGTTGTTGTCCATTCTCTCATTCACTTTTCATCCGTTCCTAGGCATCTACTAGCTATGCAGAGGTCAACCAATGGTCCTTCGTCTAACCACAAAGTTCAGCCAATCCCCTGCTTCGTAAGATCTTAACCTTTCTTTCACTACTATGTTTCGACCAAAATTCAGGGAGTTCCATCCAAAACAGATATGACCAAACCTGACAGTATCCACGTTCTTTATATGTTTTATTATCAATATTTACTTATCTAATGGACTATTTAGATATTTTATTACATATTCTCAGTCCATAAGTCTCCAGGTACCCGAATATATGATTATCATGGGGCTAAATGGCTTATTTAAAAATACTGTCTTTTTTCGATGTTAATTGTTTATTTTTAAACTACCACTGTCCACATCTTTTTAACTGTATTGTCAGTATAAAGTCAGGAGCTTAGATGTAAAACAGTAGAATGTCAGGTTTCCTGATCAGAGCTAAGATTGAGTCGAGACCTTTTGTTAAATCTTAAGTTTTTTCTTCCCTGTTTATTTGAAATCGCCCTCATGCGTTTCGCATGTGATTGGCGTTCACTTTTGAATCGCGATACGACGTAGTACTATTGCGTCGCTCCATCTATCCTTTCTCGTCTCTGCTTAGTCCGTCTGTCTTTTTAGGTTAACTTTGTGTGTATAATTACATTAATGTTAGTAGTTGTATCTAGGTCATTATGCAGTTTGCATATCAAGGTCGTCTAAGAAATACAGTACCAGTTTTATTTTTAGAAACGACTGTGATTCGCGTGTAGTATTTACTATCGTACGGGGACGCGTTACAGTTCATGCATACAAAGTAGAAAAGGGGATATCTTGTTCAGCCATTATGGCGTTCCACAACGAAGGCGTACGCTATTGGGAAAGCACTGGTCTTTCAACATTCTTCTTTCTTTCATATATTTGCTTTATGCTTTATATTTATGTTCTAATTTATATATGAGTATTAGAATTTTTCACCACATATTCTAAGGAATCTCTCGAGTGATGACTGGTGATTACCAGAGGTGTTATTACTCGAAGGAAAGTTTTAGTTAACCCAAGTTCTTTAGTACTCACAGCAGGCTGTCACGTTACCAATCTCCCTTAATACTTTCAACTCCAACGTATATATATCAAGGAACTCTCTTGGTTTTAGAAAACCGTTTTATTTATGAGTCCAACTAGACTAACTCCAAAGTTCATTCAATTTACACTACTCAATAATCTGGTTATTGACGACCAGACCGTTCACATTCCAAATAGAGCATTATTCCTTTATAAAATTCATCAACATTAATGTAGCGCTGTCCAGAGATCGATTGCAAATACTGGTATGCTTCTACCGAGAGCTAAGTTATACATTTCATAGTTAAAGGTTTAACATAATGTTCACAAAACAATCGAGAGGTACAAACCGTAATAACAGTATTCGTAAAACAAATCCCCTAACATATCTTGAGATTTTCGTAGATTCAGTTTGACTTTCACAAGGGGATAACCTACAACTTCTAGAAGGAGGTTCACCGATATGAAAGACTGAGATGTATCTCGCTAGGAATATAGCTCTGAACTCAACTGTCAAATATGTCTGCCTGCCTAATATATTCTATTTTAGCTCATTAATATTAGACAATTGACATACGGATGCGAGTCATGGGCAATGACTACAACCCATAAAAGCCAGATCCAAACCTCAGAAATGAGGTATCTGAGGAAGGTGGTTGAAGTAACAAGAAGAGACACCGATAGGATAGTCTGGCGCTCTCTCTTCCAAACCTCTACACCTCACGGTAGAAGGGGAACGACTAAGTAAGTAAGTAATATTAGACAAACATAAAGGTATGTTTTCAGGCACTCGTAAGAAATAAAGAAGTAGAACACTTGGACAACAGAAAAACAACAGACGTGAGTGGCTTACCCAGGGTTCGAACCCCGTACCTTCCGTACGACAACTCCGCCTAGCTATACAAGCGAATCACACTGACCCCACGGCCAGCTAGGCATCCCCAAAAAAGTCAGTAAAGCATCCTTTTTTGGGGATGCCTAGCTGGCCTTGGGGTCAGTGTGATTCGCTTGTATAGCTAGGCGGAGTTGTCGTACGGAAGGTACGGGGTTCGAACCCTGGGTAAGCCACTCACGTCTGTTGTTTTTCTGTTGTCCAAGTGTTCTACTTCTTTATTTCTTACGAATGCCTGAAAACATACCTTTATGTTTGTCTAATATTAATTTACTGTTTACAGGCCTCGGGTTTCCCTTCCTTATGTGTTATTACTATTTTAGCTCACCTCTATGACAAAAAACATTACAACACTTTTATTTTCTTTCATTGGCTGATTTACCGGAAGTTAAGTGTACAAGATATTGGATTGGTCTTATCATTAGAAAGTCAGTTGGTATACTCTCTATTCTAAATGTTCTTCCGGTTTTAATTATATTGTTTCTATACACGAAGTGCTGAAGTACGTAATCTTTTCTTGATTTGTGTTTTTATTACTTGCTAGTCTTGCTCAAGTACTTTGGTCTTTTAAACTTGCTCAAGTATTTTTGTATTATCCTTATTTCTAATGCTAACGTGATAACTTGCGTTGGTGTGGGCCATCCGGTCAAAACCAGTTCCTTTCCGCGCTGCCTTTTTCTTCCGTAACTCAAGTGCAAAGTCAGGTACCCATTTACAGCTGGATAGACAGAAGCGTGTCGATACCGTGAATCGAACCTGGTATCTTTGCTGCAAGAGGTAGTTCCTATCTTTTACTTGTTGAAAAGGTGACATCAGAATCTTGTTACCCGCTTTCTTATTACGATATGTAATGGAACACGCTTTTTTCCTCATTCTCACTGTGGTGTGTGACTGAGTGCATCTTTACCCTAATTCTCATATTAATGTGTGGTGGAACACATCATTAATATCATTCTCATTGTAATGTGTGAGGGAATAAATCTTTAATATCATTCTTACTGTAATGTGTCTAACTTTTTTTTTTAAATGGCGCATTTCCAAAACAGGTCTGGAGTTTCGTAATGTAATATGTGTCTGGTAGACTAGGAGTCACTAAGAAAAATGAATGTGAAATTATGCTTTATTTCTAGATTTTATATATAAATAGTTAAACAATAAAAAATTATGGTGTATAATTTTTGAATACGTGGTAAAAATGTACTTGATGCATATAGGAAAAAAAGAAGTAGTGACTTATTTAGCAAAGTGGGATACAAATGTTAGTATTTTCCTTGAGGGTTTTAGGGTGAGTATGTAATGAAGTAAAGTTGTGAATGAAGCGAGATGCATGGATTTTTGTAGTGAACAGTTCGTGACAATGAACGAGGGGTGAGTTTTATGTATCGTAATAGCAAATCGAAACAAATAAGTGGCAAGTCAGATTTGAGCTTTAAAACGAGATAGTCTTAGGTTGGGAATGTTTTCTCTCAAGTATTAAATTATAGAATGGTGACCACCACAGGGAGTGATCAGGATAACAAGCCATGGTTTGGTTGTTCGTGTGTCTACAAGAAATATACTGTTATCTAGCTCCTTGGAGACTCAAATGCCATCTTGATAGTAGAATTGCCGCTTGATGCAATTTAGAAATAACTGCTGAAATGTGTATGTTTTTCAAGACAAGTATGCAAGACAAGTATGTTTTCTCCAGGCACAGACAAGCAGCAGGTATGCATGAACTGTTAAGCTGATAAGTGTGTAGCATTTCTCAGCTGGTTGAAATGGTCAGCCCTGGAGGTTTTAGGCCAGTCTTTTACAAGATATCCAAGACGCTCACACAGTAGTAGTCCATGTAACTTTTCATCAAAGAAAGAATTTAAGAAAACCAGTAACCCAGCGCCTAGCTGATATAGAAGAACAAATAGTCATAGGAAATGTTCAACGTTTCTAAACAAACAGTGTAGACAAGGAAATTGAGGCAGTGTAATGCCAGAAGGACAGAACTAGCAGCAGGGACAGTTAATAGGGAATTACTGAATGAAGAATGCAAGGTCGTCGTGTAAATTGAAATCTACATGAAAATGTGACTGTATGAAAATGTGTACACTGCAGTGGTAAGGTCGGAAAGATGAATCCCCGTCCGCATTTGCTATAAAGAGCACAAAACAAATGTCTATGTTAGAGAGAAAATAAACACCTATGCAGGCCACCAAGAACCACTTTTGTCAATAGTGAAACGTCGAAAGCTTGCCTGGTTTGGGCATGTAACTCGTCATGACTCCCTTTCAAAAACGATCCTCCAGGGAACAGTCGAAGGTAAACGGAGAAGAGGAAGGCAAAGAAAATCCTGGGCTGATAACATCAAAGAATGGGCAGGGCACGGTTTTTCCACACTTGTATGCATTGCTGAGGATAGAGAGCAGTGGAGGACCCTGTCTGCTGATGCTTCCACCATGGCACCCCTACGACCCATGACGGGTTATGGGTTGTGGTGATGAGTTTCGTTCCACTTCCCAGTTGTCATAGTGACGTCTGTTACCTTCATGAGTTTGATCACCCTGAATTTGTTTTTCGTTCAACTGTCTGTACTCGTTCGCAAGCCATCATCATCATGATGTGCAACCACCCACTGATAGGATAGAGATCGAACATATCACTACACGACACAACAACACCACACAGCCACATGTGTGAATGAAAATATCTCTAATATCATTCTCACTGTAATGTGTGAGGGAGCATATCTTTAATATCATTCTCACTGCAATGTGTGAGGGAACATATCTTTAATATCATTCTCACTGTAATTTGTGAGAAAACATATCTCTAATCTGATTTTGTTTGTAGTGTGTGAAGAAACACATCTTTACCTCATTCTCATCGTAGTGTGTGCCGAAAGCACACATGTACTCTTCTTTTAATGTTAATGTGTAATGCCTAGCCTCGTCTAATCAAACATTGGCGGACTAAAACAACTATATACTCATTAGCTTCACTATAACAAAAACACTCAGATAATTATTCAATCGTATACCTGCAGTCATTCACTTGTACAATCATTCGTAGCACATATTTAATCAACCTCCTCACGCTTAAACATTTATTTTTTCTTACGCACACAATCATTCCAGCTACTTAGACAACAGTTCATCCACACATATGCAGCCATTGAATTAATACATGTGTTCAACATCACAAATAGGTTTATTCCTCCCGACCTGTGGAATAATTCAACAACACGGAGTCAATTATTCACTAAGTAGCCAGGTTTTTGTGGCATACACTTTCAGTTTTATTATCCGTACAATTTTACATAATATTTTTTACCTGCAGTAGGTGTAAGATGTTTGCGGTTTTTGACCACATTCTCATTAGGCAGGACTGTGTCAGCACATGCAACGTCACTTGATTGTTAGGTAAAACAGAAAAAAACGAGAGCAAATTAAAAACGAAACATCTCTGTACCAGTTATTTCAAGTTCATTCAGTCAGCCCTAACACACATCACATATGTTCTCTCACTCAGCAAAATGAATATTAGAAATGTTATTCAAATATCATGATAATCATTATCATCATTATCATTATCATCTTCAACATTACCATCATCTTCACCATTCCGTCCCAGAAGACGCATGGGCCTTCAACAAACGTATGCAACGTGTTCCTGTCCTGTGCCATCAGCGTAAGTTTTGTCCACGTCTTCTTCATCTCCTTTATATATGTCACCATTTCTCTTCTCCGTGTTTTCTTTTGTCTCCCTCTACCTTTCTGACCCTGAGGATTACATTACAGAAACTGCCTTGTAACACTGTCAACAGAGTTTCCTCAATGAGGTACTACCCATGCAACGTCGTCTTCTCATCTCTTGTTCCACTGGCACTTGTCTGGTTCTTGTGTTTAGTTCTATATTAGTGATCTTCTCATATCACTTCAATCCTTCTATTATAAGCAAAACACCTTTTTATGAAAATCTGTAGCTTTTGTGGTTGTTGTTTGTTTGTTGTTCTCCGTGTTTCAGAGCCATACTTAATGTTTGACTTGACATTTGAATTGAAAATATTCAGATATACATATATTACATAAATTACCGACGATAGACAAAGAGAAGAAGAAGAAAACCAATCGCGCTAATGTCACAGAATCAAAAGATAACATTACATGAGAAAAGCAGGATTGTATCTAAAAATAGTAACCATTTTTAATAATTGTACAACGTTTTTTGGAGTGGCTAAGAGGTTTGGCGTCGGCCTCTAATTCTAAAGGTACCGAGTTCGGTTCCCAGTACAGGGAATATATTTTATTGGAAATTTTTCAGAACCAGTGAGTCCAAATGATGTTATAACCCCCCCGCCCCCCCCCCACCCCCCCCCCCGATCTCACAGGTAGTGAGATCGGATGCCTAACCTTCTCGGATAAGGATGAAAAATAGGAGGTCATATGTGCAAGTTGCGCACGCTGACAATCCCAAAGCAGGTGAAACTCGTAAAAATATTAAAATTAGAAACTTACCCACCACAAAAATGTTTTTAGAATGTGTACACGTTGGGATTCCCGCCGGTGCTACGGAAATCGTGTTGGGATCCTCCTTGTATGATCTAAGGGTGGAGATTGCAGCTTTGATTGAGTTGTCCGTGTGTAATGAAGACATTCCTTTAAACAAAACCCAAACCAAACCAAAAACAACATGAAATCAAAATTCGGATATAAAAAAAAACGTTTATTATCCAACAGACAATATTTCTGCCACATCTCATATTTCATATTCATTGACTAAACAATTCGTAAGGTTTTAGACAATTAGTGACATAAAATACGATTCTAAGAAATTAATGACTTTATTGAAAAAAGCACAATTTCTTAAGAAAATACAACTTACAAAATCACATTACACCTACTTACAAATTTTGACATATTTATAGTAAAGAGAGTCTAAATTATCGGAATATAGACTATATTTTTGTTACTTTGACTTAAATGCACTGTAGCTCCTAACCATAACTATTTCTCTTTGTAATAAAATGTATTATTTGTACGCAAAATTTGTAATTATGCTGTCTATGTGCATTTTTTTTTTCTAAAATAGGGTCCCTAGTCTTCACCGGGTAATCAAGGGGATTCATTGCCTTCATCGGACAATCAAAGGAGTTCGTGGCACAAAATAGGTTAAGAACACCTGAGATAAACAAAAACATCAGATAGACTGTTACAGATCTGGTACAGAAGTTCATGTTACAGATAACAGAAGATAACAATTGTGACATCAGAGAATAGTGTTTTTTAGATATCGGGAAACATTGATGGAGATATCACACGACAAAGTTACAAGCAATAAAATGCAACTTTAGTACAAACATCAAAATGTAATGTTAAAGGCATAAAAAAATATAGTGTTGCGGTAACAATAATAATATACTAGTGTAGACATTAGTGTAGTGAGGTCTTGAACATATCTCGGCAATCATTCAAAAATTATCACCGCCCCCCGCCCCCCCCCCCCCCCCCGTGGAAATAACTGACCAATGTAATGCCAGCTTGGTACACGTAGTGTCGGAGTATACGCTGGGCTATTCAACATGGAGACAACGAAAGTGTAGATGTTGGTAATATTTCGGAAGGTAGCGTGCATATATACATGGAGTACCTAGTTAAGGAAGGACCAGATTCGAAAATAGGGATAATTAGCCTTAGGCAGATAGCAATAGTTTCACTGGATGTGGTTTAGAGCCGAAGTTATTGTTAATAGAAGACAGTGGAGCATGAACCATGTTTATTTTTCCCTGTTTCGGCTGCTCCAGTGAATAGTCGGATAAACTGTAGTATAAGTTGGATATCCACAGTGATAGACCGCGCCCGCCCCCCCCCCCCCCCCCCCCCCCGTGGAAATAACTGACCAATGAAATGCCAGCTTGGTACACGTAGTGTCGGAGTATACGCTGGGCTATTCAACATGGAGACAACGAAAGTGTAGATGTTGGTAATATTTCGGAAGGTAGCGTGCATATATACATGGAGTACCTAGTTAAGGAAGGACCAGATTCGAAAATAGGGATAATTAGCCTTAGGCAGATAGCAATAGTTTCACTGGATGTGGTTTAGAGCCGAAGTTATTGTTAATAGAAGACAGTGGAGCATGAACCATGTTTATTTTTCCCTGTTTCGGCTGCTCCAGTGAATAGTCGGATAAACTGTAGTATAAGTTGGATATCCACAGTGATAGAGCTCATTCAAATGAGTAAAATAAGCCTAAGATGGAGGAAATCAATGCAGAAATAAGGACTCCAGAATTATTTTAGATTTGTCATCTAAGCACACATTGCCCTACCTACACGATTTTGGGTGAATGCAAACATACTTTAGGCCTAGTTGTTATCTCGTACATCCGGCGGCCCACTATATAAGGGGGAAGAACGCCTAATTCAAACTACAGACACGGAGAACAGCATCTGTATCAACTCTTTTCCCATCCGCAGAAGTGTGAGCAGACTGTGTAACCATTAAAAGCCTGTCTGTGATTGAGGGTAAGCGAGATATTAATTATTTTTATATATATATAATATATATATATATATATATATATATATATATATATATATATATATATATATATATATATATATATATATATATATATATATATATTATCAATGTGTGCTTATGGTAATATTGGTTTGTGTAGAATCCTTGTGCTTTTTCTGGAGGATAACCTGAAGTGTGTTGGTTTAGTTTATGTATATTAAATTAGTAGAACGAATGGATTGAGCTAGTTGGTTGTGGAAAGCGTTTTAAAGATATTATGCTTGCTGGAAAGGACTATCCAAACTGGAAGAAGGAATGATTGTAACAGATTGATGTTCTGTATTATTTGATATATGACACAATGATTACCATAAGGCCTATATTATTTTATAGAAGCAAATCATTGACAGAACTGTAACAAGTGAGTTACTGAAATATTGTGCTAGAACTTGAACGAATTATGTTATTCATGACTTACTTTGTCTCTTATGATTAACCACAGCTTGTCTTAACTGTCTCATTATACCTCCTGACTGGGTAGAGAAACTATGAGTGATACTACGTAGGTTGTATATTATATTTCAGGTTATATCCTGCCCTGAGTGTCGTACTAAATCTTTTGTGACCAAGTCAGCTAGTAGATGCTCAAGTTGTTCAGAGCTTTTGCCAGAATCAGCTGTGTCCTCTTGACGATTGGAAGACCCGCAGTTGTAGGGTTCTGTCCGATCATACTGTTGTATGAGGCCTAAGAAAGAACTTTTACAGATAAGTAGCTCTTTGTTGGGCTACTTACAAATATCACCACACCTACGAACAAACTGTGTTATGATGATATCACAGCCTGTGGTTTAGTTAGAAGGCAATTGATAGTCATATCAGTCTTTATGACTCTATCATAAATTAACATTGATATTCTATTCAAGAAAGCCCAGAAGAAAGGCAGATTTTATCAAGGATCAAGAAAACAGTTGAAGTGAACTTTATTAGTTACAATAAATTAACTGTAAATGTTATATATATATATATATATATATATATATATATATATATATATATATATATATATATATATATATATATATATATTATATATATATATATATATATATATATAATGAAAGTGAAACAGATTTTATTTTGAAATCAATTAGATTTTATTTGAAATTTAACAGAAGTACAAAGAAAAAAAGATCTTGTGTATAAATAGATTATAAATTGTACTCACAGTCTTCGGTGAATTATTTAAGTTGGGTTCAAAGTTCTTGTTGGTTAATTAATTACCCCCTGCAGAGTCATAGTCTTAGGTTGGTCTGGAGATGGGCACCATAGGTAACTAGGATTGCCATTACCATCTCACCTTGTGATCTATACAGCTTGACTCTACCTTTGACTTCGATACACCATTACTCTTTTCAGAGAATGTGGTATTTCTTGTAAGACCAGTCTCTTATCTGGCACTATCCTGGTATCATCTGATACATCTATTTGTCCATGATATTATCATCATCTTATTATCTTTACCTCACGCGACAATTAGTATATGTCCTTAAGGAATAATCAGCAACTTTAACCCTTTATCTCCCTTATTGGAATCAATAGATGAAAAGAACAATCAACTGTTATAATCACAAATCTCCCTTTATTGAAATCCACTGTTGAAACAATCAAAGCAATATTATAGCGTTGATTTCTTATGAAAATCAACAGATTAAAAGCACTATCAGCCGATATAATGGTACATCTTTCTCATTGTAATCCACATACACTCTACACAGAAAGGTATGAGAATCAACAGAACGAAAAAGGGGTGTGGGAGGTCATTAGTGGGAGATCAACAGTGCTCTGTTGATCAACAGCGCCCTGTTGCGACGGGTAAGATGTTAGACGAACTCAGCCAGGAGTCAATCCACAGTGCTGAGAAAATTCAAGTTGATCTGCCTGATGATGATCTCACACACTTCTTGGACGGGAAGAGAGATGCAATCAAGTTTCCACCTGCCAGTACAAAAGGGCTTTGGGGACAGCTGGAAGGAGCCTTGTCAAAAGAGTTGGATAACAACCGGAAGCAGATAACTTTGGAGAAGAAGCCGGAAATCTTCGGCGACATAATATATCTTCACTGTCATAAAGTATTTTAAAGCTGCAAGGTGGAGTGGGTTCAATTTTCTACACAACCAACAGGTGGCTGACACTTGGGATTCATGACACTTGTCCGGCTCTTGTAATCAGTTCCACATTAGTGATCTTGTAACCAGCTTCACATCAGTGATCTTGTCATCAGCTCCACATTAATGATCTTGTCATCAGTTCTACATTAATGATCTTGTCATCAGCTCCCCATTAATGATCTTGTCATCAGTTCTACATTAGCGATCTTGTCATCAGCTCCACATTAATGATCTTGTCATCAGTTCTACATTAGTGATCTTGTCATCAGCTCCACATTAACGATCTTGTCATCAGTTCCACATTAGTGATCTTGTTATCAGTTCCACATTAGTGATCTTGTCATCAGTTCTACATTAGTGATCTTGTCATCAGTTCTACATTAGTGATCTTGTCATCAGTTCTACATTAGTAATCTTGTCATCAGTTCTACATTAGTGATCTTGTCATCAGTTCCACATTAGTGATCTTGTCATCAGTTCCATATTAATCATCTTGTCATAAGTTCTACATTAATGATCTTGTCATCAGCTCCACATTAATGACCTTGCCATCAATTCTACATTAGTGATCTTGTAATCAGTTCTACATTAATGATCTTGTCATCAGTTCTACATTAATGATCTTGTCATCAGCTCCACATTAATGATCTTGTCATCAGTGCCACATTAGTGATCTTGTCATCAGTTCCACATGAATGATCTTGTCATCAGTTCTACATTAGTGATCTTGTCACCAGCTGTACATTAATGATCTTGTCATCAGCTCCACATTAATGATCTTGTCATTAGCTCCACATTAATGATCTTGTCATCAGTTCTACATTAGTGATCTTGTCATTAGTCCTACATCAGTGATCTTGTCATTAGTTCTACATTAATGATCTTGTCATCAGTTCCACATTAATGATCTTGTCATCAGTTCTTCATTAATGATCTCGTCATCAGTT
This sequence comes from Oreohelix idahoensis, assembly GCA_024509875.1. Classification (NCBI taxonomy): domain Eukaryota; kingdom Metazoa; phylum Mollusca; class Gastropoda; order Stylommatophora; family Oreohelicidae; genus Oreohelix; species Oreohelix idahoensis. The sequence continues at coordinate 37,015 of JAMPIV010016435.1, forward strand.
CCACATTAATGATCTTGTCATCAGTTCCACATTAGTGATCTTTTCATCAGTTCTACATTAATGATCTTGTCATCATTTCCACGTTAATGATCTTGTCATCAGTTCTACATTAATCATCTTGTCTTACCACTTTAATCCATTTATTCTCCGCAAACTTCCAATTATGAAAGTCTGTAACTTTTTGGTTGTATTTTTTATCAATCAACCATTATAACCTTATTATATCTTATTTATTATACCTTATTGAAATCAACAGGTGAAAAGAGTAGTGGATGGGGGGATAATACGGAGAAGACGAGTTTGAAAAAAAAAGTCAAAAGTATTTGGTGAGTTGTCGATATCTGAAAGCTGCTGAGTATGTCTACTCTTGGTGAGTAAACAGACGAATCCCAAGACAAGAAAGGTTTAATATAGAATTCAGATAAGAGCAGACACTGAGGCTCTGTGTCATAAGACAATCGAAACAGCTGATAATGATAACGGTATCAATAATGATAACATCAATCAATCTATACCCTGTACCTCGCTAAGGAGAATAGGCCTTCAACAAACACATGTTAAATCCATCGTCGTGCGCCACCAGCTCAAAGTCATTCCACGTCATCTTGATTCCCTTCATGTCTGTCTGCAGTTTTCTTCTCAAAATTTTTGTTGGGTCTACCTCTGCCTCTATAACCTTGGGGATTCACGAACAAGGACTGGCTTATAATGATGTCACCAGGTGTCCTGCCCATGTTTTTCTCATGTCTTGTTCCACTGGCACTTGTCTGGTTCTTGTCATCAGTTGCACATTGACGATCGTTTTGCACAATTTATGATGATAACACAGCAGGAAAAACTTGTCAAATATCAGAGACAAGTACAATAAAAATTCTTTTATTACAAATTTCCTCGCTAAAGAGTATTGGCCTTCAACAAATTGATGCCTACCTTCTAGTCCTGTAGCATCAGTTCCTGGTCTTTCTATTTTTTGCTTTACCCCTGTTATGTCTATACTCTAATCCCTTCTCTGTGTGTGTGTGTGTGTGTGTGTGTGTTTTTTTCGGTCTCGAACTGTTTTTATAGCCTAAATATTTAAAACCAAGGACTGCCTTGTAACGCTAACAGATAGTTTTCTGAATGTTTGTCCTATCCAATGCCAAACGTTTTCTCATCTCTTGTTCCAGTGGTGTTTGTCCGGTTCGTGTCATCAGCTCCACATTAGTGAATAAATAAATATTACACACATTAAAAGTATGTTTCAGGCACTCGTGAGAAAGAAAGAAGTAGAAAACTAGACAACAGAAAAGCCACAGAAGTGATAGGCTCACCGGAGAATCGAACCCAGGACCATCCAAACGGCATCACCGCGAATCACACGAAAGTGATCTTGTCATTGCATTTCGATTCTTCTGTTTCGCGCAAGCACCCATTTATGAAAGTCTGTAAGTTCTATGAGCGGAATACAGCTATCTTCGTGTTCTTTCCAATTTCTCATTTGCGCGAGGAACCCTAGATTTATGGCCAGAAAACAGTCTCCCTGAGTTTGAGAGCTTGAGAAAGAAAGTGTATGATGATAAGTACAAGATAATGCCGGAAGAAAATGTTATAGATTGATATCTGAAGAAGTCTGTAAAAAAGGGGAAAAATAAGATATTAAAATGCCATGTTACAGAAGCCAGTAGATAAAACATTCATTTGAATATGAATCAATCAATCAATACCCCTTAGCTCTCCACGGAGCGTAGGCCTTTAACAAACTCAGGAAAAGTCCTTCTGTCGCGAGTATTTAGCTCAAGTTCTTTCCATGTCTTCTGTACTTACTTACTTAGTCATCCCTCTTTTACCGTGGGGTGTAGAGGTTTGAAGGAAGGAGCGCCATACTATTCTCTATCGGCTGTCTTCCTCCTGGTTCAATTCTAGTCCTCGGTCCTTCAAAGATTGTCTAATGATGTCCTCCCAGCGAACTCTGGGTCGTCCTGGAGGTCTGGATCCCTGGCTTTTAGCTTCCCAATGTTTGT